>BPLS01028221.1:0-11927 GCA_019656275.1 Rhododendron kiyosumense
AGGTGGTGCCGTGTGGTGTGGGTGGTGAACCGTGGTGATGCCGCGGCGCGGCGATGGCGGTGGTCAAGGGCGGAACCAGGAATCTATTCCACCTTGGGCTAATTAAAATTTATATATATGAACCAAAAAGAAGCAAACTCAAACATAAATATATAAATTTTCAAAAATAAACATAAAAAAGGTACAAAAGAGCTTGAAGAACGATTAAAGAGTTTTTTTTTCTCTTTTTATTTTGTTGTTCCATTAGGCATGCATGTACGACAGGGTAGCAAGAAGGGAATATTAGCTATTATAGCTACCTAAAACCGAGAAAACCCACCTGAAAATAAAAACTTAGGTAAAATACATTTTACTACAATACTTCGGTATATATACCGAACGACTGTTCATAAGCAATCCCTTTTATATTATATATTTCCCTTGTCTCTCCGGATTTCTCTTATATTATTAAAACATCTCAAAAAAATTAAGTGCTACACTTTTTAATTTGTTTGAACCGGTAGAAAAATCTTATTTTTCTGATCATATTATTTTAAAGAGTCATAATTAATTTTTGTCTTTAAGACTCACATAATTAAGTATCTGCTCTTTATTTGGGACTATTTAGAGCAGATACTTGATTATGCAAGTCCTAGAGACAAAAATTAATTATAACCCTTTAGAATAAAATGATCAAAAAAATAAAATCTCCCCACTGGTTCAAACAGATTAAAAATTGGAGCATTTAATTTTTTAATCATATTTTTAATATATAAACAATCTAAAAAAATCAAGTGCTTCAATTTTCAATTCGTTTGAACTAGTGCGAAGATCTTATTTTTTGGATTATATTATTCTAAAGGGTCATAGTTAATATATGCCTCCAAGGCTCTCATAATCAAGTATCTGCTCTATAGGATTCCAAATAAAGAGCAGATATTTGATTATCAAATAGACAAAAATTAATTATGATCCTTTAAGATAAAATAATTAAAAAAAATAACATCTTCGCTCTAATTCAAACGGACGGTGGGTTGGGCTGGTTTGAATAGAAAGATGGTGAGTTGGGCTAAATTACATATAAATTTTTTTTTTTTTTTTTTTGTGTTTTGGAGCCCACCTGGGCTGCAGCCTAAGGCAGCCCATTAGTGCTTCCGCCCTTGGCGGTGGTTATGAAGAATAGCGGTGGTGTAGGCCGTGGGGAGAGGAGCCGTGGGTGGTTTCGGGGTGGTGGTGCCGTGAGGGAGGTGGCGTGCTTGGGTGGTGAGGCGTCGGGTGGTGGTGTTGGTAGCTGGAGGTGGTGCAGGTGAGTGGGTGTGTGGAAGAAAGAGTGAATGAGAGGGAGATAGATATAGGGAAGAGTGAGATGTCGGCAGGAGAGAGATCGCGCGCCATGTGTACGGCTGGGAGGAGGAAGGTGGTTGTAGGGGAAATAAATGGGGTGGGAGCCAACCCCATTTCTAAAAAATATTATTGTGACCCAAACAAATTATTCTGAGATCGACTAAATCCGGTCTCGGTTTTTTGTTATAACAAGAATGTAAACAAAAGACCAACAAAATCAAATCTTAGAAGTTGTGGAACAATACAAGAAGTGCACTAATTACTCCTAACAAGTAGTGAAAGCGATAGTTACGCATACCGCAGATTTGCGTTTTCACCCACCGAACTGATCGATGTAATTCTTCAGTCGAGCGACTCCAAGCGCAATAGCCAGAAGAACCTTGTCTTTGACCATGACCATGAACCGGAAATAAGCATGCCTCCAAGACTTCTTTAACACAAGAACTCCTACAAATCCCCATAACCCCGTTGCATAGCCGCTCATTATAGCCACGTAGAACCAAACTTTTTCAGAGTCATATTCCTCGTGTTCTTCTCGGTGACTTGTGGCTATCGGAGGTTGAGATTTTTCATCAGGACATTTTTTTGGTAATGGATCTCCGCAGAGTTCACTGTTGCCACCAAGGAAACTAGATGAGGGAAGAGTTTGGAGCTGGCTTCCCGTTGGAATTCGTCCAGACAAGTTGTTGTATGACAAGTTTAAGTTGCTTAAGAAATTCAACCCCGAAATGCTTTGTGGAATTATCCCCGAAAGTTGATTGTTGGAGAAATCAAGAGATTCCAGTGACTTCAACCCGCCAATGTTCTCAGGGATTTTTCCAGTCAGATTGTTTTGAGAGAGAGTAAGTCCGCACAACCCAGAAAGATTTGTGATCTCTTTCGGGATTGATCCAACCAGATTGTTCCTCGAAAGGTCCATGTTGGCTAGAAATTTTAAGGTCCAGCTGGTGAATTCAAGTTCGCGTCCTTTAATGATTTGCATCATGCGTGTGTCAAGCCATTTCATATCAAGCCATTCCATATCATAACCCTTAGAATCCCCACTTTCATCCAAAATCATGCCAGAGAGATTGCCTAAACAACGCGGGATGGGTCCCGTCAAGTTATTATTTCCGAAGTCCATGATTTGGAGTCCCGACATTTGGCACAATTGTGAAGGAATGTTATCAATGAACATATTCTTGTGCAGTCTCAAAACTTGCAGAGACAAGTACTCTCCGATCCATGTAGGTATGCTTCCAGAGAATCTATTCTCACCTAGATCCAATACGGTTAACCATGTGCAGTTTTTCAATGTCGAAGGAAGCTCTCCATAAAAACTGTTGTTGTTCAATTGTAACCACTGCAGAGAAGTAAAATTTCCAATAGAGGAAGGAAGAATTCCTGAAAGCTTGTTGGAAGATAATCTCATAACCTGAAGTGATGAAAGTGCCCCCCACCCCTTATAACGGGGAAGATTCCCAAATAGCTTGTTTCTGGAGAGATCAAGAAATTGTAGAGCTGGAATTTCCCACAATGAGTAGGGTATCAAACCACTTATCAAGTTACCGGCTAGAAACAGAGTGTCCAAATTGGGCACCATCTCACTGAAATTTTGTGGAAGAGGTCCAGAGATTGAGTTATCGGAGAGATCCAATGACTTTAAAGTGGGAGGAAGTTCTTGAATTGGTTCGCTAATATGGTTATGGGAAAGATCCAACTGCTTTAAAGTGGGAGGAAGTTCTTGAATTGGTTCGCTAATATGGTTATGGGAAAGATCCAACTCCTTTAAAGTGGGAGGAAGTTTTTGAAATATCGGTCCACCGATTTGGTTATGGGAAAGATGCAAATACTCTAAAGTGGGAGGAAGCTTTTGAATCGGTCCGCCGATTTGGTTATGGGAAAGATCCAATTCCACAAGAGGCATTTCAACTAGCCATTGAGGCAGGGTTCCTGATATGGCAGCGTCAGAAATATCCAACAAAGAAACTTTCTTTTGGGTTCGAAGCCACTGAGGGAAACCAGTCCCAATTTTGCAAGAACCCATTCGAAGTGATTTCACTTGAAAAGGGGGCATCCAGTCAGATATCACCTTCAATGTCAACAAGTTAGAATCTATGCTCAGCTCCTCTAAAATTGTGAGATTGGCAAAATTGGCCTCAGTTACAACTCCTTCTAGGTTATTAGAAGAGAGATCCAGGATCTTTAGGTTTGATAATTGACCAAGAGATAATGGAATGGTTCCAGTTAACTGATTGTAAAAAATATCTAAGATCTTGAGGCTTGATAATTGAGCAAGAGAAACTGGAATTGTTCCATTTAACTGATTCTGAGTAATACGAAGTACTTCCAAAGCTAACAACGTCCCCAGTGATTGAGGAATGGACCCACTAAACCGATTCCATGAAAGATCAAGGTACTTCAGAAGTTGAAGTTTCCCAAACAAATCCGGAATGGGATGGGAAAAAAAATTCCCTGAAAGATCAAGGTATTTTAAACGCTTGAATTGCCACAGCCAATCCGGTAAGTTGCCGTAGATGAATCCATAAGTCTCTGTTATAATTAGCCTCTCTAAATTATACATGGCGCATCCAGATAAATTTTTGTTGCTTCTTGAGATCTGCCCTTCGAATTGGTTCCGAGACACGTCTAATGATTTCAAGGTACATTGAGTCAGCAAGAACCTCGATAACCCAACAACATCAGTCAACGGGTTGTCGGCAAGATTGAGATGTTCAAGGCTTTTAAGGTTTTCAAGATAGAGAGGAAAGGAAGAATTCAAGTAGTTATCGGCAAGATCAAGAACTCTCAAAGCAGTCAAGTTTTCAACAAATTTAGGGAATTGGCCGGCGAATGAGTTCCAACTAAGATCCAGTTTCCTGATATTGGAAGCAGTAGAGTTCAAGTAGAAATGAGATGCTAAAAGAGTGCTATGAAGTTCACACCCTGACAAGCTTAACTCTGTTAAAGAAGGAAGCATATTTAGCATCACATTCAAATTCAGCGCTCGACTAAGATTCATGCCACTCGCATCAAGGTATTGCAACGAGGAAAGACGAGAAACCCAAGTGAAATCATCAATAGTTAACACCGAGGAAAGACGAGAAAACCCAGTGCTCTGATCGATAGAAAACTTATCTTCTATGCAGTTAAGATCAAGAACCATCAAGTTAGAAACATTTCCAAGATGATGGGGGACCCTTCCACTGAAATTTGAATTAGAGAGATTAAGATACCTCAACGACGTCATTGATCCAAAGAAAATGGGAATCGGGATGTTGTGAAAATTGTTTCCGCTCAAGTCCAAGTGCTCCAGATACTTCAGCTCAAGCACTGAAGGGTTCACTTCATTGGCCTCTATTGTCGCTGCGTCTGGGTCTAAACTGACGAGCTCAAGCTTCAGGACATGGGAAGTATTTCCATCACATTGAATTCCTTTCCAGTTGCAACAATCTTCACCGGTCCAAGAGGAGAGCCGACGTGTTGTGTCTGTTAGGCTTCGTTTGAACTTCAGGAGAGCTTGTCTCTCTTGTTCAATGCAGGTGATGGCTGGAATTGATCCACTGCCCAAACAGGACTGCAAAAAAATTACATTACAGAGCAGAACAGCTAGAAAGAGCCCAGCAGTGGAGAATATCCCCATATTTTTCTTATCCAACTGTTTGCAAAGGGAAACAACACTACTTATCCAAGGGTTTACCACAGTATCATCTGGTTCTCCTTGGGGGGCATACAAAATATCTACTAGAAGGACCTGGGGTGGTTGTGGGGCTTTAATTTTGGAAGGACAAGAAAAGACTCAGTCCGTCAACGGATGCACAATGTCCAACATAAATCCCATCAACAAATTAAGTAGACTCCACAGGACCACATCCCATTTTTCTATGGTTGCACTGCTCAATTAAAAGGGTGGAGGAGGAGGCAACCAGTAAGGGCCGGCCCCGGAATAAGCCCAACAAGTCTACTATTACTTCTTTTCGTATTATTTTTTCATATGGCTTTGCTATTTTTAAAAGTTAAAGGGTTTATTTGGTAAATAAACTTTATTGTGGTATATCTTTTTTTGTTTTGGTAAAACTATTTTACTTTCATATTTCTTTTGATTACAATAACTAATATAGACGTTAAAAAGTCTATATTGGTAACTATCAGTACTTGCTTAATTTTAACCTTATATAGTAGGCTTTTTTTTCTAAAGATGATTTGTAAAAATAATTATTTCGGCGAAGAGTAGTTTTCTTACGTTAAAGTCACATACAAATTTATTTGCGAGCTACTATATATTACACGAGAAATTAAGTGAATTGACTATGATCTCAATTCAAAATGAGTACATGGATAAGCTAAAGTACGGTAACTTATCTGAAAATTTTATTTCAAGAAATGCAAGAAGAAGTTGTTTTCTTTATGTCAAATTGTGGTAACAATAAAGCAATATAATCGGAATTTTATTTTGATTTTTATTTTTTTGATGTAATGCAAGCTAAAAATACAATGTAATGTTGATTTTTTTTTTGTGACTTGTATGTCATTCTATTTTTTATAACTAAATAGTATATGGACAACCAAACTTGGGGTTGAGTTTAGACAACCCAAACATCAGGGCCAGCCCTGCGACCAGCTATAGCAACTTACCTCCTATAGGCGTTACCATAGAACTACAGACCCCGAGCAGGTTCCGTGAGGATCAATAATTCGAAGATTTCGACCGCCACCAAGGGCTTTTGGATAACAGCCTGCTGGCTTGAATTCCATTAGAAATGTATTGTCTATAACACTGTCTCCTATCGGAAGTCTATATGGATGATATTAGACATATAAGAAATTTTGTGGGCTACTATTACCTTGGGTTTAAGTATTTTGGGCCATGTAGTGTGGCTTGTAGATCAAAATTAAGGTACTGGGCCAATGATTTATATGGTATGGCTTTTTAATCAAAATTAAGGGAAAATGACAGCCCAAGACGTGTTTTGATAATTTATACCCGCCAAGGACATGCTGAAAACATTTGTTAATGCTGAAAAATGTCATTGACGGGTATTAATTATCAAAACACGTCATTGACCATCATTTTTCCTAAAATTAAGGTACTAGGCCAGTGGTATCCACATTTCGTTCTCCGTTAAGCAGTCTGAAAGCTCTTCAATTGAGATCGATCTACTTGAAAAAAGTATTACTACCTTCTTTGAAATCTGGGACTCTAAATTATAGGGTGGGACTGGAAACAATATTTTCACTTTTAAAAACGAATTGAAAATGTCAAGAACAATTACACATATATGCACACCTTTGTGTGCGTGCGCACGAATGGTAACTTAGCCAAAAAAAACAAAAAAAGGAAGTGAGCTAAAATTGAACTCATAACCAGTTACAGCCCGTTAGGTGTAATTAAATGTACAGTGCACATAAGTACGGAAAAGCAATTACAGTCTGTTAGGTGTGATCGATTTGGTGAGAAATAATAAGAAATAGCATTTTCTATTCACCGCTTAAAAGAAAATCACTAAATCTCAAAGTACTTATGCTAACGTAGATTGAGGCATAAAGTACACATGAATGAATTCATACTGAATGATGAATATACCAAGGAAAATGACTAATTATGTTTAGTTTGATTCTTCCGGTATCTCTTCTCCCACAACTCTACTTGGCTAATTGAATTTGCTTTCCTTTTGAGGAGCGTATGAAGAGCAAGAGCATCATATGGAGGAGGCATGTTGCATGGTCTTACGTCTGTTGGACCCTTCACCATCGATTCCATCATAAACTTCTTCTGTGATCCTATCGCGGGACACGCCAATTTCTTCGAACAGATTTCGATTGCTCTTTTAGGTATGGTGGGGTTATATCTCATGAGTTTGACATATTCACTCAAGAGATGAAACATGTAGTCATACACATAATCCATCTTCAAATCCTCTAGAATGAAGTCACTTGCTGCCTTCCCAATTTCTTGTGCCTGCAAGGATGGAACTAGGATTTCATTTCCAAGAGGGAGGGAGTTAGTAAAGGAATTAGAATTTTTTTCTTATTGAAGATAAATGGACCTCTGCCATGAAAATCACGAACAGTAAAACTGATTACACTATGACAACCCCTGATCTTTTTGGGCCGAATTTCATAAATCTGATCTTCAAATCAAATGAAGCTTTGGACAAAATGACCAAAATGGAACAGTAGGTATGGCGCAAGTTTACTTATTGCTTATGAAGAGAAGACCAAAGTAAGAAAAGAATGTACCTTTTGCTTGTGGTTGTTGCCCCATTCAACTGCGAACTTAATAGATCTGCACTTGTCGTCGTCTCTTATGGGCCAATAGTGGTGCACAGGCATCAAACTTCTTGTAAAGAAATCATAGTAATGTGGCTTCACCAGTAAGGTAAGAGAATTACACACAAGAATGTATTTTCCACTCACTGACCATGCGGATCCTTCAATGTATATCTTATACCTGTTAAAATAGTACGAGATCAACAAAGAAATAAAATGTGTTGGTAAGTACAACATTAATCAAAAGACACGAAATTAAGTGCGCAAGTGAATATCTCACTGTAAAAGAGACGTAACTATACATTTCGTAAAATCACTCGCCTTCAAGGGAGATAACAGAAAGAGGGATACTAATGTTGTGTTTGCTTTACTTCTCAAAAGAATTTTTTAAAAGATTCCCCCTACTTCCAACATTTCTCTCTATATCTCTCTTCACTTATTATCTCTACTATTTTGCAAAAAAAATTTCAAAAAGCAATCCAAACACAAATTTTAAATCTTTTACCTGTGCATACACTGGCTGGCCAAGTCTGATTGCTTGTACCCTTCCCATATTTCTTTAATCCAATCCTACAAAAGTTCCAAATTTTGATAGTTGCTAACTTGCTTCCACAATTTCCAGTTCGATTTAGAATAAACAAATGGAACCATAACAATGTAAAAGCATATTAGCCTTGGCGCATATGTGGTGTTTCAAAGGGACTCAATTTGCAGTTTTTGCGTTCATGGTATGTAACTGGCAATAACCAGACAAGACTATCCAAGGCTCCAAACGCATGAAGTTAACTGGACACATGTACTCTCAAATCTTTTCCTCCACGTCTTAAAGCCAACACCCTTGTATTACGACTTGAGGTCTGAGCTTACACAGTTAAAAACAACAGCTTTCATGATCATAGCAACACAGTTTATGAAAAGAAAAATAAAAATTGATCATAGCAGCACAGCTTTTATCAGTCCTTACTGTTCACTTTTGGTGCATAAATATTTCGAAGAGGTGGGACGGGAAGAGAGGAAAGTATAGAAATCCAAGAGTAGATTACTGATCACAATCTGCTTCAGAGATTGGTTACGACATTATCAGTTAACAACTTAGCTCCCATTCGCAAGACAGTTTTATAGTTTTTAGAACAAATCACACGTCGCTTTGAAATGAAATAAAAGAATGAAGATCAACTCGCCAAGAAAGTTACTTAGCTATGCCATCATGAATCTATTACACCACTACCCAGTTCAGAAGCCCTGAAGAAATCATTTGGTTTTGATACGAAGGAAAACCCCTCCAAGGCAGCCACTTTGGACCCAAAGGATAGAACTTGAACATTAGAACATTGTAAGCAGTACAATAATATACTAAAAGCCATTTTAACTTCTAAGAGTAATGCTTTGTTAAACATTGCTACTTCAGTCATATTCATTAAACAAAAGGCCGTTAATTACATACAATCGACCATATCTTTATGCATATAGATATGTACTTCATATGCTCACGCATGAAGAAATTTTGAATACCTGATTGTTCAAGCGAGCACCCTAGTCCTGCTTGTATTCTCAGGCCTTGTTGTCAAACCTTTCATAGGTTTGGAGCTTCTCTACAACCGGGACTGAAAAGAGGCCTTTTATTGGTGTATGAAGGCATTTTCCACAGGGATGAAGGCCCTTTGAGCTCTTTAAGTAGGCCTGAATCTTTATTATGAACACTCCAAGTGGGAGTTCAGGCCCTCCAAACATATTTTTAGGTCCGAACATGGCCTTTATTGGTGTGAACAGGCCTAATAAGAGGCTTTCCTTATGAGCCTTGAGATTTAGCTCTAATATAGGCATGAGCATCATCCAATCACTCTAAATAGCCCTAAAGGATGCAAGTTAATGCCTTTTATCTTTCAGAGAGGCCTTTGAAAGGCCTGTCCAACCAAAAAGATGGTTGGCAGACTCATTCCAAGGTCTGAATTTAGAGACTACTATCAAAGGCCTGAATGAAGCATATAAAATGTCTAATGCCTACTAAGCTCATAGGCAAGGCAAACAAAAGAAGACATGCTAAAATAGGAATCGAGGCTTGTTTGGATGCCAAAAGTGGTTTTACTTTTCATACACGCCTTGATCCTAAAAGTAAAGAATCAAGGCGTGGGGGGGCAATGTTTACACCCATTTTTGGCCAAAATTCATAAAATGAATTTGTTTGTTAGAAGAAGGCCTCGAATGTTAGTCTCAGGCCTTGAAAAGCCTCATGATCGGTCATCCATGAAATCGGGCGGATTTGAACGCCACTAATGGAGTTGAGTTTTCAATGGCCTGGGCCAAATTTATGCCTAAGATTTCGTTATCACAAGCCCAAGCCCAAAATTGGCCGAAGACTTGGGTTGACTCACTAGATCTGAGTGTTTTATCCAGGCCTAAGCCAGTTTTTAGAAATAATAAGGCCTTCTAAGTGGGCCTAAATCAGTTAAAGCCCAAGTTTTTCTTCCAGACTTGGGCTCGCATGGCTTACAAAGAAATTTGAGGCCCATAATTCACCTTAAGTTCGGGCCCAATTGATAGATGGGCCTAATTCCATACAAGTGTCACATATGGCCTGTTAATTGGCAAGGAAAAGGCCTCAAGCTGCTCACAAGCAGCTCAAAGGCCTAGAATGTTCTTGCTAGGTAGGTCTGGACAAGCTGCTCACAAGTAGCTTAAAGGCCTAGAAGCTCCTCCCTAGCAAGCTGCTCAAGCAGCTCAAGGGCTAAGCTGCTCGAGCAGCTCGAAGGCCTAGAAGGTTCTCTCTAACATCACATAAGCTACTCACAAGCAGCTCAACCAGGCCCGCGTTTTTGGCCTTGGTGGGCCCAAATATCTCTTTTTTACAAGCATCTATGCATGCAAACAGCTCAACTAGACCAAGACACATGGCAGCCATGCATAGAGACATCCCAAGCAGCTCACAAGCAGCTCAAAGGCCTAGTGTTACATCCCGTCTATTCTGATTCCTAATAATTATATTTCTGTAATTAAAAAAAGGATTTTTATAGTTTGGATCGTAATTGATATTTTGTCTCTCCACATATTATAATTGTTGTCAGGGGTATAAGTCTAAATAGTTTTACTATTTGGTTTTGTACCATATTAAATGCTTTTATTAGGTAGTTACCTATTATTTAGGGGAGAACGAGGATAAAAGGAAGTCATTATATTAGACTAGGGTTGTTTATTTTGAGAGAGAGAAGTCGCAGCAGCCAAGGGTTTTGTCTGGTTCGGCCGGAGATACCTCAAGTAAGTGGTTCTTCTTCTCTTCATATCTATTTCTTTTTCACTTTCCCATGCTAGGGCTGAAATTGTGAACGTGGGTGTGGAGTGAAATTATTGGCTGTGTTTGGGTGTGTGGCAAGTCGAGAGGGAAATGGACGAGCACGGTGTCGGGTTGTGCGTGGTGAATTGTTAAAGGTTGTTAGATGTTCATTGCTACGTTGGCAAGTAATTCCCTTCCTATAATATTATTCAAGTTGTGGTTTAATGTATAATTGTGGGTTGCTATGGTGGATTTTGGAGGATTAAGAGGTGGGTTATGATTGAAGAAAGTGCAAAACTAGAATTACGAGCAGAAAGTTAGTCATGGTGTGTACGTGGAAAAATGAGTGAATTACTTGGACTTGGGAATTAGAGTTTTGGGTTTGCTAGTTTGGTGACTTGGGTAATTAGTCTAGGTTAGTTAAACACCCTTTTAGGCAGTCAGTCCTACATTGGTAATACTTGATATACAGTTAGTGATAATATTGCAAAATGATTCTTTGTTCAGGTTATGATCGTTTTGCGTTGTTCGATTGCATTACTTTTGGACCCAGGTGAGTGGTTAAGGCTCCGTTCCGGAACGCTTCTTAAAAAATAAGTACTTATTTTACAACTTCTCATTCAAAAATAATAAGGGCCATTCCACAAAATTCAAATCAAAAGTTCCTTTCACATTTTCAAACTCAAAAATAATATAAATGAAAAAAAAAATCAATTTTTTTTGCACCGTATTAAAGATCTCAATGAGATCTATCAAACAAGATTCATAGTGATAGGAAAATTATTTGCATAAATACATGATTTTTGAGCTTGAAGTTGCCTTATACAAAAAATAAGACTGTTGCTATGATAATGGGCGCCGGCGGAGAGAAATCGCACCGGCGGCCGAGCCGGGCAGTCTCCGGCCATCGGACGGCCGATCCGAGCGGTCCAAAAATTCTAAAAAAAAAAAACCAAGGGGGCCGGTGCGGGAATCAACAGCATCCGAGGTGTGTACGGGGCTTGATCCGAGCACCCCTTTTTCGTGTATATATATCTGAGGTGTGTACGGGGCTTGATCCGAGCACCCCTTTTTCGTGTATATATAT
>BPLS01028221.1:13850-25230 GCA_019656275.1 Rhododendron kiyosumense
CTATGCAAATTTATTTTTTTTTCTCTTTAAAATAAGACAACAGATAACGTTATTTGTGTAAATATATTATTTGAATCTTTCAGAAAAAGAACAAATAACATTAGCTGTGCAAATCTTTTTTTTTTCTCTTTAAAATAAGGCAACAAATAACGTTATTTGTGTAAATATATTATTTGAATCTTCCAAAAAAAGAACAAATAACGTTAGCTGTGCAAATCTATTTTCTACACCAAATTCACAAAACACATAAATTCTACCTATGAACTAATCATGCACATACCACACTGTTCAGTGCACGCCCCTCGTATAATTGACACGTATTTCACCATGCAACTACCATATTTTTTTCCTTCTCTTTAATACAAGCACTCAAAACTAGTTTGATCATCTTATATTTAGTTCCTAATTAACCCTGAAAAAAATAGTTAACAACAAATATCAATTACTTCCATTTTAATTATTAAATATTACAATTTTTTCGCAACAAATATGGTTATCTTTTTAAATTCATACTCTATATTATATCAAAAACAAAATAGATAATGTTATTTTTGCAAAATCTGTACTATTTAAAATTGCAATAAAATTAATAGATGGGATTATTTGTCTAAATCTGTAATATGTATTATATCAAAAAAATTAACACATAATGTTATCTTTGTGAATTAAGTGCTCTATATAATCGCAACGAAACCAACATATATGGTTATCTATCAAAATCTATATTCTGTATTATTCCCATAAGATTAATAGATATGGTTATTTACGTGAAATCTATAATCTATAAAATGAATAAAACCTACAAATATTGATATGATTATTTGTCCAAATCAACATCAATGTTTCATTTTTTTTTACTTTAGCCAATTTTTTGTTGTAAAAAAAATTGAGAGGTGATTTTCAAATCACTGAAATGTGGTCGTCCTCATCTATCCAAAAAATTTTTTTTTTTGGCTTTATGCTGAACAAAAGAAGAACACTACACATGTCTTGCATGCATTTATGGAAAACTTTGAACAGGACTATCCACTCGAAAGACCAAACATTAAAAAATTATTATGCAAGTATGCAACAAATTAAGTTCATCACAACTCTGAGATTTTCTCATTAATTGCTGCTTATGTGATTCAAGAAACATCACTGATCTCCGGCGGGCTCCTTCTCTCTCTTTCCACCGGTTACCTTTCTCTCTCAGCTCCATCTTGGTCTCCCTCGTTCAAGGCTAACAAAAAAAAAAGGCAAAATGGAAAATGGAAACCAGCGTATGGCAGCCATGGCCGCCAGGTTCCATCGCCGCCACCACCTCATCTCACTTAACTTCACCTCTCCTTCCTTACCTCTTCTTCCTTCTCTCTCCTTCCCGACTCCTCTCCCCTTCTCCTTCTTCCCCGGCCGAACGTTGCCGCCGCCGTCGCGGCACAGCTATGTGCAACTGCTGCTGCCGTGGGCTATTGCTCTCTCTCCTGTGTACTCGCAGGTGGGGTCTGGGTATGGTGCCGGCGGTGGTGCTACGGCTACCATTTTTGTCGAGGACAGAGAGAGAGACAGCAAGACACAAGAGAGGGCCACACGGCCATATAGAAAGATAAGAGGAAAAAACAACCGTCAATAATTCCCGGGGTATTTTTGTCCATTACTGGACCTTCGGCACTATAATTGTTAAATCAATGGACTCTACACCCTATACAAACTTAGCGTGGGCTAGTTGGCCCAATAGACTCGTATTAAGGAGTTTAGACCAATTTACCGAAAAATGAAGTCAGCTGGATATCGGTAACTCAGTGAATGAACTATATTTTTGGGCAATTAAAAATATTCGGAAAAAAATATTGTGAAAAAAAATGTGCTTTGTTCACTGATTTACTAAACTCCAATTGACTTGATTTGCTAAAAGATTGTTTTAAGCATCAAGTTCTACATAGTGAACGGTTCAAATCATATTTTGGGCTTGGGATGATGCCCCTTTTTTTTGCATGACCACCCTATCAGGCTCTACCATTCCGAAGGAAGATACAGTGACCCCACTAATTTTGATTTCTCACATGGACTTTTGGCAGTTTGTAGCCAAATTTTGCTATTTTGACCCAACCAAAAAAATTCTAAATTCATAAAAACTAGGAGTATGAGCATTCTTTTCTTTTCTCTTTTCAAGAGTTCATAGTATTATAAATGAGGCTATCTATCATGCATTTTTTGAAAAATATAACAAGTCTTTGGGATCACTTGTAAAGCGAAATTACTCCGTATAAATCTACCTTATAATTGACCTCCTAATTCAATTAATCCTTTAGGTTAGCATATTCATTTTTAAAAATCTTGATTTCGCCCCTGACTATAACATCTTCAGAAAACAAAATCAATTACTATAGTCAAATAACGTGGTGATACAGATCCAAAAAAAAAAAATTTCAGTGGCTTCTAATTTTTCTAGAAGTGCAAAGTGCCAAATGCCGGAAAAAATTAATTTTTCTACATTAGTTAACTTTCGCTTACCATCCCCAAAATGACCAATCAGGAAAAACAATGTCCAACGTAGCATCATCTCCGCAATATCGGAACAACGGAGGCGGAGCGGTCGCATTGGGCCCACGGTAGTCCACCGCTTTGATGACCGGCCAATCCACACAATCAAACATCAGGTCCAAATCAGGTATTTTACCAGGGTACCTCCGTAACAACTGTAAGATTCCCCACACCGTAAAAACATCCATGGTTTGGAAGGCCCCCACATATCTCTCCACGTAAGCCCTTTCGTCGACTATCACCAGCCTGAAGTTGGCCGTCTTCCGGGCCCTCTGCAC
Source organism: Rhododendron kiyosumense (assembly GCA_019656275.1). Lineage (NCBI taxonomy): Eukaryota > Viridiplantae > Streptophyta > Magnoliopsida > Ericales > Ericaceae > Rhododendron > Rhododendron kiyosumense. The sequence goes on from BPLS01028221.1 coordinate 16,652, forward strand.
CATGTCCCTGGTGATCCCCGTCTTCTTCCACGGCCATAGATCCTCGTAGATCCAACGGAAGTAATCCGGACACGTGGCGGGTGGGGGATGGTCCCGATCATCTTGGGAGTGGAGGAAGTCCTTCGGGTAATAGTTCGCCGGGCAAGTTCGGGTGAGGTTACCGGATGTGCAGTTGAGTGGTATTTGGATTTTTGGAAGGGGCTTTTTGGGGATTTCGGATGGGTACACATGGGTGGTGTTGGTGGTTAGGATTGTATTCGGTGTGGGATTCTGTTTGTTTCCAAAAAATAACAATTGGCCTAGGAACAGCGAGTAGTGCAGTTCTAGTCCTGATGCGGGCGTGCCCGGGCAGATTTGCTACCCAAATTTGTATTAAGGCCTGGATGCCTCAATCTGACTTCGTACAGACCATTGCGTACGGCCTAAGGGGTGAGGCCGTATGGAGGTTCGTGGTTTGCCTTGTCGGGCTAAGGATTTAATATTTCCTAATCGTGTGAAAAATGGAAAGAAAGGAAGAGCAAGGCCTAAAACAGAAATAAAAGGACTTTATTAACGGTTTAATAAAGTCTAGTTACAAGGAAATGAAAGGAAATAAAATTTAGGCCGGGCTAGACTGGACTGAAAGATAAAATACTTTGCGGGAATGTAAAGATGATTGAAAAATAATTTGGGTAAGCCGTGGGCTTGTTTGGTCGGGGACCGAAAGATAAAAGATAATTGAAATGTAAATTGGGTAAGCCGGAGGCTTTATGGTCGTGGACCCTGGCCAAGGCCTCCAAAACTGGGATTTATAGGAGTCACAGGCCTTGAGCTGCTTCAAAATGCTCTAATGCATGGTCGCCATGTGGCCTTCTAGCAAAGGTCTAGGCTTTGAGCAGCTTCGAAATGGTCCAATGAGGGGTGTTCTCTGAGCAAAACGTGTCTTTTACTCCAAGGAAATGATAAAGGCCTGAAAAGCCCTTCTTTTCTGCATAAAACTTTGTAAAAGAGTAAAAGAAACTTCTGCATCCAGGCCTTTGAGCTGCTTGTGAGCAGCTTGCTTAGGTCTGGATGAATCACTATCCAACAGCTCCAAGGGGCTGCATGTACGCCACATGTCCTTGGTCTTGCTTTATGCTGAAGGATGGAGTCCACTCAGACCTTGAGCTGCTTGTAAGCAGCTTACCCAGGTCTGCCCAGTAAGAACATTCTAGGCATTTGAGCTGCTTGTGCAGGCCTAAGCTGCTTGTGAGCTGCTTGGGATGTCTCTATGCATGGCTGCCACGTGTCCTTAGTCTGGTTGAGCTACTTGCTTGCATGGATGCTTGTAAAAAAGGTGTATTAATTTGGGCCCACCAAGGCCAAAAACGTAGGCCTGGTTGAGCTGTTTATGAGCAACTTGTGTGATGTCAGAGAACCTTCTAGGCCTTTGAGCTGCTTGTGAGCAGCTTGAGACCTTTTCCTTGCCAATTAACAGGTCATATATGACATTTGTATGGAATTAAGCCCATCTATCAATTGGGCCCGAACTCAAGGTGAATTATGGGTCTCGAATTTCTTTGTAAGCTATGCGAGCCCAAGTCTGGAAGGAAAACTTGGGCTTTAACTGATTTAGGCCCACTTAGAAAGGCTCATTATTTCTAAAAACTAGCCTAGGCCTGGATAAAACACTCAGATCTAGTGGGTCAACCCAAGTCTTCGGCCAATCTTGGGCTTGGTCTTGTGATGACGAAATCTTAGGCATTAATTTGGCCCAAGCCTTTGCAAACTTAACTCCATCAGTGGCCTTCAAATTGGCCTGATTTCGTGGATGACCGATCATGAGGCTTTTCAAGGCCTGAAACCAACATTCAAGGCCTTCTTCTAACCAACAAATTGATTTTATGAATTTTGGCCAAAAATAGGTGTAAACAGATTCCCAGCAATAGACTGCATGCAATAAACAATACCCAAAGTAAGCGACAGAAGTCAGATACTAACAGTATCTCCGACATTGGGTTTTGATACTGCCGGGGTGTAGTTCATCCCTTCGCATCTCGATATTGGCCTTACTCCAGTACTTTCATAATCCGAGTTGTTCATATTTTGGATCTTGTCGAGATGCATGTCTTTGTCAAAAATCATTTTAAGTACATAACCTGAAAAATATTGATCCGTAAATTGTGTTTTGCACCCTCTGAATCAGGCAGAGGAAAAAAAACCCCCAATTTTTGCATCTAAATGTGTTTGGATCAATCATATACTTACAGATGTTCGATAAAACTAATTTCTGGTGACAATGAGAACATATCAATAAAATCTAAAATATGAACGGTTAGAATTATTCATATGAAATTAAGGCCGATACTGGAATGCAAATGTTCATGTTCATTTAAAAAGTTAGTGCCACAGACAAATGCACACAAACATACAAGCACTTCCCACACACTGCACTGTGATTTTAAAAACTCCTAGCCATAGTCTGTATCGCATGCGGTAGGAGAAGGATTTATGGTTCTTTATCTTTACTCATTCAAACATTTCCCGCTCCGAGAGGGATCCAAGCATCCAGTGGTGCAGCCGTCTATTTCAGCAATTAAATTGTTCAGAATTTTAAAAAAAAATACTCTTCTCAAAAAAAGTATCTTAACAAAATCAAACAATGCATAATACTTTTGGACGGTCGAAATACCCTGATCCCTTTGGAAGGAGGATATAGTTTATTCGCGAAATGAACGGCTTGGGAAGGCGGATGTAGTTTATTCTGATGCTACAGACATTAGAGTTTAACATACCATTATTGAAGGACTTTAATTCGGCCCACAAGCACATGCACTGTCCGAATAGAATAAGAGGAAATGATCAAAAAAAGAATAGAATAAGAGGAAACATTATTCAGTACTTCCGGAAGCGACATTTCCAACCGCATTTGCTTATTTGATTCGACACAAATGCCTGCTGCGATGCCCCTGGAGCACACTGTTCCAGGCTTAAAAGCAGGGAATAATCTCTCCTCCGCCAGGGCATTCGTAGGTAAAGGGTAATCGACGCTAAAGGCGCACGTTAGCAAAATAAAAGTAAAGTAAGTAACCCGTGTCAGAAGGCAGCGCGGCTACCGACGTTTCAAGGACGGGACGTCGTTTTAAGAATAAGTCTACGGACCATGAAACCAACCCTTACCCAACCCATGACCAAAAAACCCCAAAATTAAAAATAAAATAAAATAAAAAGCTGAAAAATCAATTTCTCCCAACCCCATATCTGGTTCAGGGAGAGAGGGAGAGAGGGAGGGAGGGAGGGAGGAGGAGAGGTCAACACCCATTGCCACCGGCAACTCTACCACCACCACCGGATTCACCTCCGGCGACCAACCCTCCGGGCCTCCGCCACCACAACGTCATCGCCGCCCATCACCCGTGTCGGTCCACCCCGTCCTCTCCTCCTGCCTCTGCTGCCGCCACTGCGCCTCCACTCCCACCGGCCGCTGTCGCCGCCGATTCCACCCAAACGACCTCCATTGAAGATTCATTCACCCACCAAAAAAGAAAACATCATCTCTGTTTCAACTATCTCTCTCTCTCTCTAGGCACGTTTTCAATCTTGAATTCACAAGGGGTGGTTTTGTCCACTGCTATGGCAATCTCCGGCATCGTCATCCTCCTCGCCCTCCGCCTCCAGAAGACTTTTCCGGCCTCCCAATTCCAGTCCCCTCCCCAGATCATGCAATTTATATTTCTGAAATTGTTTGGAGGTGTTCCAAACTCAAAATTTCTGCAACTTTTATGAAATTTGTTTTTCTTTTGCAGGAGATCATTTGGGTGGAATTGGCAGCGGCGGCGGCTAGTGGGAGTGAGTTATGGGTGGGCGAGTGGAGGGGGTCTGAGACTCTGAGGGGCGGTGGGGGGCGTCAATGGGGAAATATTGGTCATTGGTGAAGAGGGAGGAGAGAGAACCAGATTTGGTTTTTTTTTTTTTTTTTTAACTGTTGATGTGGGACCCATCCCGCCACGTCAGCAGTCATGGTTTGGGTCATGGGTTGGTTTCATGGTTTGTAGACTTATTGTCGTTTTAATTTGACCACAAAACCTCTCTCAGTCGTGTTTATTTAAGAGCACAGTTCGAAGCACGTGGGCTCGCATACACGAATGATTCCGAATCCAGTTGTGTTCATAGATTTTTTGGGCGAGATTAATACCCCTACTCTTAAAGAAAACAATAAGTCTAGGTACATTACATCCAACCACTACACCATCCATTACATTTTTGTGGTGCCCATCCCCGGTCTCAAAAAAATACAGAAAAATGTCTAATGGATATCGGTAAGTAATATTTCTTGATTTGTAGGGACGAAATTGTTTAACTGCACAGTTTCGCCCCTACGAATCTAGAAATAATACTTACCAATATTTGTTAGAGCTGATTTTTTACAGGGTCCCATAATATATTATTTTAAAATTTATGGACATTTTTCTATATTTTTTGGAACCTGGAATAGACCCACAAAGAATGTAATGAATGATATAGTGATTGAATAGTAGTGTATATAGTATATCTCTAAAGAAAAATAGAGGGAGAAGGACAAAGGGCAAATGGACCTACTAAAATACGATAATTAATGCAAACTGAAGTGTTTCGGGAAGGAAGGATTGAGATTGGAAATTACAGTGAGGGTGGAGTCGAGTAAGCGCGTGGCAACGAACGCGACTGAAAAGAAGAGGAGGAGGAGAGAGGATCGTTGGGAGTAGAGCTAGGCAACAGACACGAGACACGATAACACGACACGAACCGAACACGAAGTTAGCGGGTTAGGGTTGAACATTTTTGACACGAAACACGAAAATGACACGACTCGAGAACACGAATTCTAAATGGGTCGAATTCGGGTTAAACACGCGACACACGAAATTGACACGACTAACACGGTTACTAATCTGTGTCACCCATTTTCACGAACATATATACATAATATATGGTATATCTATAATTCTATATAGAGTTAGACAACAGACACGATAACACGACACGAATAGGACACGAAGTTAACGGGTTAAGGTTGAGCATTTCTGACACGAAACACGAAAACGACACGACTCGAGAAACACGAATTCTAAATGGGTTGGGTTAGGGTTGGGTAATTTGTGACACGAACCCGACCGACACGACACGAACACGACTCGACACGACTCGTTACCCAGGTCTAGTTGGGAGGACCTCTCCGCCGTTAAAAAAGGAAGACGGATGGTCTCCTTAAAATGCCTGTAGATCCCTGCTTCGTGCCACGTATACCTCTGCATAATCTCTCTCATATCTGCCAACTAACTCTCTCTCTCTCTTAATTGATGGACAGAAGAGTAATCTTTCAGGGGTCAGCAAATTCTAGCTCTGGCGGTGTAGATCCAAGTAGAAGTTAAACTGTTCAATTAATTTCGAAGAGAGAGAAGAGAGGGAGGGGGAGCGGCGATGCAATGGATGACCCGCGGGACCGAGGGTAGGACTAGTTTAGAGCATCTACAATTCAATATTTTATTTGAGAGTATCAAAATACTCTATTTTATTTATAGAGTAATTTTAGAGAAAATTACTATTTCTATTTACTCCAACCATAAACTCTCTATTTTTCCTTCCAAAATTACTTTACGAAAAAAAACCCTTTTTTATACTCTCATAAAAATATGGTTAGTATAAAAATTTAGTAAAAAAAGCTTATAAGGACGAAAATATCTTTTAAAAAGGTGAATAGTGTTATGGAGATAATCTTCTATATTTTCTCTTACCCTCTAAATATAGAAGATCAAAATTCAATACTCTCAAATGAAGGAGGATTGAGAGGGTGGGTTGAAATGCTTTGATACTCTCAAATAGAGATATAAAGTATGGATATGAGATGCTCTTAGATGGGTGAATTTGGAGCAGTTTCTGCTAATTAAGTATAGCAAGACTGGATTTTAATTTACGGATAAGAAGAACGGCCGGGATTGTGAAAGAAAATACGTACAGGCTTGAATTTTCTAACAAGACCTACAAAAAGGACAATTAGACGGGATGAGGGTGAGAAACGTGTGAAGGTACGTGTAACGGAAGTGGGTAGCTGTGCTGTGCAGCGCCGCACTCTGTAGAATGAGATGTGAGGATTACTCCGGTTATTAAAAAACGATTTGAGATGTTTATTAGGAGTAAGTAAATTCAAAATATCTCTTCAAGGACTTCTGTTAAAATTTAACTTAATTCAATCTATAAGTACTCGATCATTCATTTTATTAGTATTTAGACCTAGGCCCGTTCCGGAACGTGAAATAAATACTTATTTTTTAAGAAGGCAATTTCAAATTTAAAAATGATGGGTTTATTGAAATTTAAAAATATGTAATATGGATCTTATTTAAAAGATTTCATTGAGATATTTAATACGGTGCAAAAAAAATTTTAAAATTATTTTTTATTTACATTATTTTTTAATTTGAAAATATAAAATAAGTAATTATTTTTTAAGAAAGTGTTTTAGAATGGGTTCTTAGTTTGGATTGAAAAGTTATACAACTTATTTTTTTTGTCTTTATTTGAATTTTTTTTTGCGTCAAATTTTTGTGACTTATTAATTCGTCTTGATGAGAGGAATCGGAAAAATAAAAAATTTTGATCGAAACTCATAATTTTTTGAATAGAGACGAAAATAAGTCTAAAAGACAACTTTTTTTTTTTACTTATTTGTGTCTTTTTTTAAAAAAAAAGTATGAATTTTGATCAAAATTTTATACTCTTCCAATTTTTTTTTAAAAAAAGTATGAATTTTGATCAAAATTTTATACTCTTCCAATTTTACTCGCCAAGACGAATCAATAAGTTACAAAAGTTTAACGCAAAACTAAAAAATGCAATTTTTCTTAAATAAAAACAAAAAATAAGTTATTATTCCACTTTTCAATCCAAATGCACTCTTATTCAGGTTTATAAGTGCGCACAGTATCTAATTTTTCAATAATTCTAAAACCATAAATACACCCCAAACAGGTACAAGTCTAGGAACATTACAAATTCAGATTCCATGTGCGGGCCACTTGAGAACCCACCTGCAAACGTGAACGATCTATAAAAGGCTACATAAAAAGATATTTCATTTCGAGTGAATAGAGAATTTTGAGAGTTAATTGAACACTTTTCTTCTTCTTCTTCTTCTTTTTTTAACGGGTATTGACTTACAAAAAAACACTCAAAACTTAAAGCATTTTCTTCTTCTTCTTTTTTTTTTTAACGGGTATTGACTTACAAAAAAACACTCAAAACTTAAAGCATTTACTATTTCGTTTCCACTAAGAAAAAAGTTTCTGCATTTTACCATCCTTTTTTCCACTAACAAAAAAATTGTCAACAAAAACTCTTTTTACTACAGTAACTCTACTCACAAACCCATTAACAACTTATTCATTACCGAAAATAACTTGACATTTCTCAACAACTTATTCACTACTGAAAACACTTAACAACTTCTCAACCACAAATAAAAATTTACAATTTTTTTACTACTGAAAACACCCCCTATCTAGTTGTTTCGATGGGGGAGCGAAGATGCAATGGATGGCCCGTGGGACTGAGATCCACCAAATTGCAACCATAATTTGGTGTCGTCCCGACAGTGTGGGTAGATTAGGTTTTGGACGGTGGAGCTTGAAATCTCATAGATGAGTAGATTATGTTTTGTTTGTTTTTTTTGGAATGGCGTAGCCCACTTATGTGACCTAATTTTGTTTTTTCGAGTTGCTAATGTCGTATCTAGACACCTTAGGCCCTCTGAAGTTTTCATGAGCTCTGTATTATACTATCTAGCCTCTTCAGTCCTGTGTTTGTTTGAGCTTTCATTGTATTAATTAAGCATTTTAGGCCTATAGATGTTATAGGCTTCGTCCCATTTGGCTATTTAACCAATCTTGGATGAATTTCCCTTTTCCTTCCCCCTATCTTAATGTACCCTTGTCAAAATTTATAATAAAATATTACTTTTGCCAATAAAAAAAATTAAGGAAATAGACAAGGACAATTGCAATGAAAATCATCGCCCATTTCGGTTCTTTGGTAAGTGGTAATCTTACTTATTTAGCATAATACACAAATAAATTAAGTACGAAATTCTATAAAATTGGCATTCACTTTATTTACGTTGAGTTTATTTGTTTGAAATCTATGCTATACATTATAAGAATGTAGTTACCTAAAATAAAGTGAAGTTCTCTCCTTAACACACACACACACACTCTCTCTCTCTCTCTCTCACACACACACACACACTTTTCTCTTTTTTCATCTTTTTATTTATTATATTCTACACTTTTTACAAAATGTAAAATATATACTTTATTTTGCTTGAAAAGAAAAGGAAAAATTTCAAAATGGCACCTGAACTTTGGATCAAATGTCTCATAAACATCTAAACTTTATTTTATTTCAATTAGACACCTATTCTTTACAAAACCCCAAATTGAGGCACTGGCCTTATGTTCCGTCTATCGTGTGACGGAAATTGCTGATGTGGCGTTTTTATCCTGTTAAGTGGGCCTTTGGCACATAAGGATAGTCGCAAAAATTGTAGAGAATCAAACCTCCTCGTCCCTCTCTTTCTCTCTCTCTCC
>BPLS01028221.1:45230-56435 GCA_019656275.1 Rhododendron kiyosumense
TTGAGGAGAGACGAGGTAATGGACCACTGAGTTGGTTGGAACTCAAGTAAATCATTGGGTAAGGATCATCGAGTTGAGGTATTTTTGGAATCTTCCCCTGGATTTGGTTGTGAGAGAGATTCAGACAACGTATACGGGAAGATAAGTTCCAAAACCACTGTGGGACACTATCTGAAATTCCAGTGCCTGATAGGTCCATTTTCCAAAAGCCCTTCTGTGAATGAAGCCACATCGGAAATTGAGGACCCAAATGCCAAGATCCAAGTTCCAATATTTCAAGTTGAAATGGAGGAATCCAGTTTGGACTCACTTTCAAAACTAACTTGTTTCCGGATGCATAAAGCACTTTGAGACTTGTGAGATTTACAAAATGAACTTCAGAGACAACCCCTTCTAACAAATTATCATCGAGATAGATTTGTTCCAAGTTCGAAAAGTGTCCAAATTTTTCAGGAAGAGTACCGTTTAACTGATTCCTTGCTAAATTCAGAGCAATCAAGGATGAACAGCTTCCTAAACTCACCGTAATGGGACCAGAAAGTGAATTACCACCAAGATAAAGGAATTTCAGACTTTTAAATTGTTCAAGTTGATCAGTTAATTGACCAGAAAGTTGACACTCATCACACCGCAAAGTCACCAAAGTATAGGAAATGCACCCAGACAAACTTTCAAACAATTCTGATATATCTCCTTCAACTTTGCTACCGGACATATCCAACGTCCTCAAGTTGCAAAGATTTCCCATTTCTCTTGGTACTCTTCCTCTTAGTTTCATGTCCGCTATATCAAGAGTGACAAGAGAAGTGAGATTTTCAATGGAACTTGAGAGTGTACCATGAAACAGAGTGCTGCGAAGGTAGAGCACCTCAAGATACCTGAAACTGTAAATCCAGTTGGGTATGCTAGAATTGACATCAAAATTGCAGGATAGATCAAGTGTTATGAGGCTGGTCAGGTTTTGGAGACCACTCGGGATTGGGCCTTCAAATCCATTATTTCCCAGTCTAAGAGAAACGAGGCTGTTGACACTGAACAACGAATTGGGTAGTGTAAGATAGTTGCTTAAAAAGGAAGCATCAAACATTCTAAGAGAAGTCAAGTTCCAAAACATGTCGGGAAGCGAACCTTCGAAATTGCTTGCAGCTAAATTTAGAGAAACAAGACTACTGAGACTGAAGATCCACCTAGGCATCAAGGCATGAAACTCATTCCAAGAAAGATCTAGGACAGCTAGAGAAGTAAAATTAACCTTCTCTAGGGGAGGCATATGATCAAGTTTGCAGTAAGACAAGCGCAACTCTACCAAAGAAGGGAGCTTGTTGATTACCTGCAGCCAGTTAGGTGTCTTGTTGAGCTTCACTTGGCTTAAGTCAAGGTATTCCAAAGTTGAAAGACGACAAAGCCAATCAAGATTCTCAACATCCAACTTGAAGACCTCACCGTCACGTCCGTAAGGATAAGGGCCTTTAAGACCAAGAGAGCGTAAACTAGAGAGATTTCCAAGTTGATGGGGAACTATTCCGGCAAATCCTGCTTCAGATAGATTAAGATATCGAAGGCTTGTCAGAGATCCAAGAAAGGTTGGAATTGGAATTCCTCCAAAATCATTTCGACTTAGATCCAGGTAATTCAGATGCTTCAAGTTGAGCAAGGAAGGATTCACTTCACCTCCCAGCTTCTGCTTCACATAGGCTTCATATTCGGCCTGATATGTGTAGTTAGCATCATAGGGATTTTGAAGGTGGAGCTCACGTACATGGCCGGTTAAGTTGTCGCAAACAACTCCTGCCCATGTACAACAATCATCTTCGACATCCCAAGAGGAAAGTCGGTTTGAGGGGTCTGCTAGGCCTTTCTTGAAGCTTAAAAGAGCGTGTTTCTCGCTCTCCAAACAAGGCACATCAAGGTTTCCATAGGAGGAGCTGACACTAAGTGTTACTATTATGAGAAACAGGGGGAATATTTTGGGAACGGATATCAGAGAAATATCCACTGCCATCATGCAACAAGGAGGGATTAAGAAATCACTAAAGGACCAATCAAGAAATCAACAAGCGCTAATGCAAATAAGTTTCAACAGGAATAGGGCTGCAAAAGAACTGCGACAGATATTCATTGCAAAACAGAACAAAGAGAAAGAGCCTAGCAGTGGAGAATATCCTCTATTGAGCTTATTAAACTGGTTTCAGAGGCACGGAAGGGTATATATGCGTATAGAGTATCCTCTGGTCCTCCTCAGGGGCTATACGAGGTTCAATTTCCACTAGAAGAACATGTTTGTGGGGCTTTAATTTGTGGAATGTACAAGACGACTCAACCCGTCAACGGATTCACATCCGTCCGCGTAAAATCCCATCACCCAACTTAGACAACCCATCCTACGTTTTCTACGTCGCGTTTTCCTTGCTCCTTCTCTTGGGCAATAATAGTATGTCATTTCGTGGAAATAAAAAACAGACCTCTGTTTACCATAAGGTGGCTTCTTAGAAAATTGATCACTGAGCTTTTGGCTTGAACGAGGAAACTCGTCTCAAATAAACCACAATTGCATTCAGAAACAAAGATGTTTGAAAGAATAATCTAACTACTGTATTTTACAGTACTAGCCAGAGACTCATTCGAGTAACCATAAATGCCTTTGGAAATTTAGGGTCGTGTGGGTATTCCCAGCTGTGTCTGTATTTTGGGAGACCCTCATTTCGCACCCCCCTGACACACCCCTCCCATCCGGACCCCACCACCTTTCCCCCTGCCCCTCCTCCCCTCTCCCGTTTTATGTCTTCTTCTTCTTTTTTTTTTTTTTTTTTTACTTTTACTAGTTTTTCTTTTTACTTTTAATTACCGTTTTGGGTGGTGCTAATGCCACGAGAGTAATTGCTAGGCACACGACAAATTGTGTGGAGTAACCATTCTACCCTTGTTCAGACAAACTGATGGAGAAATCAATGCTCTCCTCTCTCACCTCTCTCACACAATCATTTTAGCAACTCACCCTTCCTTCGCCCTTCTCCTTCAAAGGCACACCACTCCAATTTCTCTGCTCTCCGCACCAATCCAATTCCTCAACTCTCCTTCCTGATTTCTTTCAACCCTTTGTAATTTCCAACACTACAAAACCCACTTCGCCCTCTCTCTCACCAGAAATCAGCCACGGCGCCCCATCCATCCCTCTTTTCGTTTATCTTTTTTCCTCTTCACGCTTGATTTAATGCTGCAGACTATGCATTAAGTAATTCTATGATGTAGAACACGTGGAGGCCCAATTTCATGATCAGTTGGACCGAGCCAAGCCCCGAAAGTCCAAACGATGTTTAATTTCAGATTACCGAAATTGGTTAAATTCGGATGAGCTCGGAATAGGCCCAAACTTGGTGGGCTGATTTATTTTCGCGCTCCGGTCCATACTCATCAACCTTTAGGGTTGATGATGAACAGTGTTTTTCGGCCTAATTCCTTCGTTTAGGCTTTCAATTGCGTTATTTTGCCGTTTTAGGAAAGATTTGATTCGTTAATAACTCTTAGTCTGTATTTCCTTTAACGTTGATTCTTTTTGGGAAAGTCTTGTTTTTCTTTCCCGTTTTCAATTTTAGGAAAAGCCCCAAATTATGGGACTTTTTATTTTCCAAGTTTATTTTTAGGGTTTCTAGGGTTTTGCCTATTTAAAGGTTTGTAACTTAGGGTTTATGCAGCTTTTATTCAATAATATTCAGACTTTGTCTTTTTTTCTCTTGAGAATTCAAGAACTGCTCGTGGCTACGAGTACCTATCATTCGTTTGATTAGTACGCAACTAATCTCTTTGTTATTTCCGCTGCGTCATTCTATGTTTATATAAAAAGAGGAAGGAACTGGAGTGATGCTCGATTCAGAAGTCGGCGGCGTTGCGGCTGTGACGTTGTCATCGGTGAAAAGTGGTCGGCAATAATATGGTCTTGTGCGCATGGGGCAAGTCGCAAGAAGTTTTTGATTTGTTAACTCAGAATTTCTGCATCTCGAATTTGTTTCCTTGGAAGTTAAATTTTTTTTTTTTTTTCTGGTTTCCTCGGGATAACGATCCACAAAATAAAGAGAACTGAGATTAAAGACAAGAAATATGAGGAAAAATAATCGAGAGTAGAGCAGAGGAGTTCAGAGAGGAGAGGGAATGGCCGAAATGGGTGGTATTGATGTGAGAGAAAATGGGTTTAGTGGAAGGGTCAAGAAACAGTCGACTGATTTACCCAAAAAAAAGAAACAGTCGACTAGTTAAGGGTAAAATTGTCAGAGTAAATACACAGTCGTGCCATTAACAAATACCCTCGTGGCATTAGCGCCACCCTTTATTTTTTGTACTTTTACTAGTTTTTTTTTAAACTTTTAAAAGACTGTAATTACTGTTTTATTTATTTTTTAACTTTTACTAGTTTTTTTTGTTTTACTTTTACTAGTTTTTTGTTTTACTTTTAAAAAACTTCTGACTATAGTTTTAATTAATAAATGAATAATTAAAACATAACTTGTACTAATTTTACTTAATAAATGAATAATTAAAACATAACTCGTACTAATTTCGTCGAAAAGTGAAAATACATGAAAATCTAATTTCTAATAAATGTTTCTACCAAATTCTACTCCTACCCTGCTTGGTCTTGTATCCATTATTTTTTCTTACAAACTAATTCATGTTGCATAACAAATAGCCCATCTTTTAGCTTGGTTTGATACATTGTCCCTCCTCCATATTGGGAAGGGTGGTACAACCGTACAGGGTAATGAGGCTGCAAGAAAAGTTGCACAAAGTGATTGTTCCCAAAACGGGCAATAGCTATTTCAATACGCTCTTGGACTAAAACTGGACGGATTTCAATGGCAAGTGAGTAAAACAACTTAAAGCATGCCTATCAAATGTATGCAGAACAAGATTGTATGTCGAAGCGATGACAATTCCCAAACTCATAGCGTTCATTCAATGCTCCTCTAGTGCTGATTCTTCAAAGTAATTTAAAAAGTATATTAGGTGGTCTGCCAACCCCTTTCTGGATATAGCTTGTTGTATAGATCCTTATTTTGTAATTGAAGATAAAAAAAATCTAAATGAGTGGTTATAGTTGAATATAAGAAGATAAAAGGAAATCTGAATAAGTGGTTAGAAATAAAATAGATAAAAGATATAAATAAATACAAAATTAATAAATTCAATAACATAAAAGAATTATAAAATTTAAAAATAAAAAGAAATTTACTCACGTATATAATAGTAAATAATTTAAAAATACATATAAAGAGTAAAAAAAAAAATAAGTGTTCCAATTTTTAATTCGTTTGAACCGGTGCGAAGATCTTATTTTTCTTATCATTTCATCCTAAATTGTTGTAATGAATTTTTGGTTCTATGGCTTTTCAATGAGTACCCTAAGAGAGATTTGAAACTAAATAAGGAATCTTAGGGTGCTTGTTGATAGGCATTCGAGCCAAAAATTCATTATGACCATTGACGATAAAATGATAAAAAAATAAATTTTTTGCACCGATTCAACTGAATTGAAAATCGGAACACATAAATAATATTAAATAAATAAAAGTGAAAAAGATATAAAAGTTATTAAGTACAAAAATGAGAAATAAAAGAAAGGGAAAATGACAACTAAAGATGTGTTTTGATAATTAATACCCGCCAAGGACATTTTCAGCATTAACAAATGTTCTTAACTTATCCTTGATTGGTATTAATTATCAAAATACATCCTGAATTATCTTTGCCAGGGGCATTTTTGTCATGGGGGCGTGGGGTGGGTGGGTGGGTGGGGCGCGTCAGGGGGCGCGCAAAGAGAAAGGCGTATTTGGGTGGATGGTTGTCAATCATCGACTTCATGGTCTCCGCTGACGAGAAAAGGCTAGAACCTGAGTTGTCATCCGAGTGGAGGTTGTGGGTGGTTCTCAATCATTGACTTCTTGGTCTCCGCTGACGAGAAAAGGCTAGAAGCTGAGTTGTCGTCCTGTATCATTCAAGTGGTGTTCCAGTTTTTCAAAAAAAGAATTTTTTGAAAAAAGAAAGTAATTTTAAATTTAAATATAATAAAAATAAAAAATATTTTTTTAATTTTTTTTGTACCGTTTAAAAGATTTTAATGAGATCTATCAAATAAGATTCATATTGGTAAAAAAATTATTTGAATAAACGCATAATTTTTGAGTTTGAAATTGTCTTTCTTTTTTTCAAAAAATTACTTTTTCACGAAAGTGGAACACCCCCTATGTCAGTTGAATGAGATTTATTTGAAAAAGTATTACATTTACTGATGCTTTGTTTGGTTTAGTGTTTAAAATTTTTTTTAACAAATAATATGGGTAATAAGTGAAAAGAGATAGAAAGAGAAAAGTTGGGAGTAGGGAGAATCTAGGGGGAATTTTTTGAAAAATACTTTTTAAATTCTAAAGAGAACAAGGCATAGAATTTTGGATATTGATTTTTTGGGGGTGTCATTGCAGACAAGATTTCAGCTTACGCGACATTAATCTAAATCCTTAGGAGGTCTGTGCTTACACTATATTTCATCGCCGTTGATGATCGATCAAAAGGTGGCAATTATGAGAATACTTCATATTTTATTATTTCGTATTAATAATATAACTAGTTTTTATTTCTTTTATTTGTTTGTATTTTAATGAAGTGTAGGATACTTGTTATCGTCCTACACACTTTAAAGTTGAAGAGAAGTTATTTGGACACTTGGAAGCAAATATTAGAAGAATAAAAAGTGGTGGAAAGTTATTTCTTACACATTTGTTGTTTCCTATAAATAGCTTCTTTTGGCTTTATTATAAACTCTCTCCAACAAATCAAAGTTTTAATTTTGTTCTTAATTTTTATCTTACTAACCCACTTCTGGGTTATAATTAGGATTAGGAGTAGAATTTCATATTCTAAGCTTAACTTAGGATCTTCGAATGTGTTGCTCATGGCGATAGATCGATCGTTGAAGATTGATAGAAGAATCTCTTCCATTCTTCTTATTTCTTATCATCAATTTTACATTTGACTCGATTGTCATTTCTCTCCCGGTGAAGTCCTGAAATACGGCATAAAATTATGGATCCGTCTTGTGGAGATATAGCCGCATTCGCTTTTATTTTTGTTGTTAACATTATTTTCCGAAATCTCTGTCGATTTCGATCGAGGGAAAAATTGGTAAACAGTGTGTTTTTTTTTTTTTGATCCGCAACAAATTATATCATTTCAAATAAGCCATACGGACAGGAAACTCTAAGCCATAGTGCTCTCCCTTTTCTCTTCTTTCTCTCTCTGAACTTTTTCAGAAAAAACCTTAGCCACCGTTGTTTGCTTGGGGGAGGCGCCGCCTCCTCCCCTAGGCGCCTCTCTCTCCCTCTCTCTCTTTCTCTCTCTCTCTCTTCCTTTTTCTTCTCCTCTTCCCTCCTCCTTCCTCGTTCCCCCTCCCCCCAGTAAGATCCCGTTGGATACTTTGCTGGGAGTATCCCGTTCTGCCAGCCTTCTGGATCCCATTGTAGACCACCGTTCTACCTTGTTGGAGGTAGCCACTCTTTTGCCTAGTGGCGCTTTGGCCATTTTAAGTGGTGGATTGTGCGATTTTGCTGGGTTGTTGGTGGCGATGCTGTGAGTGGATATGGTGTGTTGAGATTGGGCATGGCGTCAGTAGGGGCTATCGTGATTCTTGTGGTTGGTGTGGTGGTTGTGGTGGCGGTTCTGAGTGTTTCGGCAGGTTAGGGTTTTGGTTTTGTGTTTCATTTTGTTTTGTTTAGATTCTTGTCCGGTTTATGTTCGGATGTTGAGGCCGGTTTATGTCCGGATGTTGGGTCCTGTTTTTGTCCCGGTGGATCTTCCCAGGTGGTTTGTTCTGATCTAGTTTTCTCAGATCGGGTGATTGATTTCCACAGGTTTATTGTTATTTTTGATTCGGAGATCCACCATTCCGAGACGGTGGTGTCTGGGTATTAACTTCACGTTAGCCAGCCATGTTGACAGTGTGAAGCAGTGATCGTTTGGCTCTTGCATAGGCTCTAGTCACTAATTTCATCTCTTAGTCTTTTCTTGTACTGTGTCTTTGTTTCTCTGTATTTTGGTGAAAATCTGTACTTGCCGTATGTCATGTTCTATATTCACAATTCATCTGTAGATGCTGAATGACTTGATTAATAAATTTGCTTTTTCCATTGAAAAAAAAAGGAAGCCATACAAGATATACAGATATCCATTCGAAAACAATAACAAGGAAAACAACCAAAATCAGATGAGGTCAGGTGATGGGCATATAAAAATGAGTTGTTTTTTTTTTTTTTGGAAAGGATAAAAACGACTTATTAGCAAAACACGAACCGAACATGTCAGTGACAAGAGACAATGCAAGTATATAGGTGACAGAAGAAGAAAATAAAGCAAAACAAGAATTGAAAATTGGCTTATTTACATTTTTGGTGACTATGCATTTTTTGTTACCGAAGTATTAGTGATTGGCCAATTTCATCTCTAATGTATACATTTGACCAATTTAGTACCATTTACCACCGCTCGTTGCCTTCCTTGCTTCAATTTGAACCAAAATCGTTGAACAACTTGGACGGAAACCATCACAGAAGGCCGGACCACCAGATCAAGAAACGAAAACGAGTAAAAGACGGAGAAGGTAAGGAAAAGGAAAAGGAAAAGGAAAGACCATGCGGGAACATATTTCCTTCTTTTGTTGATCTAATTTTTATTTTTGTTTTTTATTTTTTTTTAAAACCATGATTATTTCACTGGAGTTTTTGTTTTTTTATCGAGTATTTTGAGGGGTTTTAGAATTTAGATCATAAGACACAAAATCCAAATTTTCAATCGCAAAAAATTGCAATATGTACTCTCACTTTAGTGAATTTTGGGTTAACACATGACATGTTAGATTCCAAATTCCGCCTTGTGTAATTTATCCTTTTAATCAATAATTTTCTTTTTCAACTTAAAAAAAGAAGAAGTTCAACCATCGATCTGGTCGTGTTGATGAAAGCCAAATTTGAACTGACCATAAGCAAGGACAGCAACAGCCGAGTCCTGGTTACATTGATGGTCCAGTAATCCTTGGAATTCTCCTTGATTTTGGTAATAATCATTCTACAACCACAAATATTTAGACAAACTCACTCACATTCAAATTAGGGTCATACCCTCTAGTGTAGTGTGTTGGGACGGCTTTGAACTAAGCCAGACGAGGCTACCAACTTAAGCTCCCGAACTATGGCTCAGAATTAGGGCTTCAGATTGAAATAACAAGGTATGTGTTTATCTTCGATATAACGCTTATATAACAAATGACTTAGCTAGCCTAGCGGAGAAGCTTAGTTTTACTATCAACTAGGTTGTTGGTTCAAGTCCTAGAGACCTCTATTTTCCTTTCTTATGAGAATTTTTTTCCCTCACAATTTCGTCTTAATTCTCGAGAATCTTAGAGCCAGCCCAGTAGTGTGGTCTGCACCAAAAGATGTAAGTGTGTGGTTGAATAATAGTCCCTGTTCCAGAACTCTAATAAGCTGCTTATTTTTTAAGAAGGTAATTTTAAGTTCAAAAATCATGTATTTAAGCAAAATAATTTTTCTAGCAATATGGATCTTATTTGATAGATCTCATTGAGATTTTTTAAACGATGCAAAAAAAATAAAAATTTATTTTTTATTTACATTATTTTTAAATTTAAAAATATAAAATAAACTGTTTTTATTTTAAAAATGTTTCTGAAACGGGCCTATTGTTTTCGAAACAATCAAACCTCATGTACGTACCCCTTGTTTCCAACTTTGAAGAATGAACGGCCAGATCCTATTCAAATCTCAATCTAACGGCTGCTACTTAAGTTACGTCATCATCTTTTTTTTCTTGTGAGGTCGTTTCTGATTCCGTTTGGTTACGTCTTCTTTTTGAGAGAGAGAGAGAGAGAGAGAGGGAGAATGAGAGCGATGGAGCCCGCGAACTGCAAGAAGTACGGCATTCCTCTGTACGGAGCGTCCTGGATCTCCGATGATAATTATCTGGTATTCGCCGGAGGCGGCGGCGAAGGTCGCAGCGGCATCCCCAACGCTCTCCTCCTAGCCCGCTTCGATTTTGAATCCAATTGCCTCAATGATCGAACTGTGAGTGTCTATTAAACCCTTCATAAAATTCATGTGCATCTATATCATACCCTGATTCATGTATCATATGTATATATATGAATTGGTCCTGAGAACTTGGTCCAATAATTCTAAATTTCTCTTCCTAGGGTTTTATTTAACTATTCTTACATTACAATACTGCCTTATGCCCATTAAAAAAATTCACGTATTATATGTATTTGAATTCAGCACAAGAAATTGGTACAATAGCGTTGTAGTTGCTCCGAGATACTGGGTTCGAGCTAACAAAGCAATGTCGATACACCCACCCCTGGGTTGCTCCAGTGGTAAGGGCAGACCTGTGCCTGCAACATGGCAGGGTTCGATTCCCCTTGGAGGCACTCGGGATTTGAAGTGGGGGACTGTGGTGGTGGTTTGCTGCACTGGTTCCCCGTAGGTTTACATTGCAGGGGTGGGTCCAATGTGGCCCTGCCATGGGGTGGTTCTTTCGTCTTAAAAAAAGAAGCAATGTCAATACTAGGGTAGGGCAGAATAATTAGGGCTTACCTACTAAATTCCAAAAAAAATATGTATGAAATCTTATGGACTTTGTAGATGGTTAATGTGATCACACACAAAAGAGAAGGTATACTGTACATGATTTTGTTGGATCACTGAGGGACCTTTATTTGTGATGCATAGTGTGATACCCGAGACATTCAGTTCATCATTGTGCCTTTTGTGATTGGCTGAAATTAAGAAAACAAGGACGAATACATAGCAATCAAGAAGGACTTTCAGTTCATGGATTATTTTGAGTGATTCAATTGAAATATGTTCACCGTTTAAGGACCTCACTCCTCAGCATCATTGTGCCTTTCGTGATTGGCTGAAATTAAGAAAACAAAAACGAATACATAGCAATCAAGAAGGACTTTCGGTTCATGGATTATTTTGAGTGATTCAATTGAAATATGTTCACCGTTCAAGGACCTCACTCCTCAGCATCATTGTGCCTTTCGTGATTGGCTGAAATTAAGAAAACAAAGACGAATACATAGCAATCAAGAAGGACTTTCAGTTCATGGATTATTTTGAGTGATTCAATTGAAATATGTTCACCGTT
>BPLS01028221.1:99454-118290 GCA_019656275.1 Rhododendron kiyosumense
ACTCAAATTTGTGTAAAATTTTGAGTAAGCACACCGAAGATGCTCTTATCCAATATAATTAATGGAAATTGAGCAAGTGCAATGCTACATAAATAGGTGAGATTGCACATATCCCAACACATATGTATTTAGAACCGTTCCATACACATGAGTCTCACACAGTAGGGAAACAATTAAAGTGCTAAAGATTTTCAGATGGGCATGAATGAGATGAACAATTCAAAATTAATTCAACCACCAATTCAAAACAACTATTTATTGTCCTTAAATTGCATATTCTACCCGACAGTTATTAAATTTTTAGGTGCAGAGCTAGTAAATGAGAACCTGAGTTGGAGTAATAGAAGGACTTATTTGTTAGAGCTCATTTGGAGAAATCACTATTGTTTTTATGGATTTAGGCCCATCGATTGTAACATTTAGGTAATTAATTACTTTTGAGGCAGTAACAAAATTTGGGTTGTCACAACAAACCGTGTCTGAATAAGAGGAAACACTATTGATTGCTTGGGAATTAAGCAGACATTTTTCACCAAAGTGCTTGTTAATTGGTTTGACACAAATCCATGCTATAAATTGATTTGTATATAACTTCCCAGCCAGCTTTCTTACATACCGCTGATGCCAGGTTTTATTTATTTATTATTATTTGAACAATACATACGAGGTTTAGGAGCCAGACTACGATCATCGCATATGTGGTGCGGTGACCGTCCACCGCACGGCTATTTGGGCCCATTCCGGACCCCACAAAAATAGAAGAAAATATTCATAAATTTTAAAATAATATTTTATGGGGCCCTATAAAAAATTAGCTTCAACGGATATCGGTAGATATGCTTTTTGAATTTACAGGGGCAAAAATTGCGAAACTTAGTAGTTTCGCTTCTACAAATTCAATAAACATACCTACCGATATCCATTACAATTAATTTTTTACAGGGCCCTATAAAATATTATGTTAAAATTTATGAATATTTTTTTGAA
Source organism: Rhododendron kiyosumense (assembly GCA_019656275.1). NCBI lineage: Eukaryota > Viridiplantae > Streptophyta > Magnoliopsida > Ericales > Ericaceae > Rhododendron > Rhododendron kiyosumense. The sequence goes on from BPLS01028221.1 coordinate 100,442, forward strand.
TTTTTATGGAGCTCAAAACGGGCCCCAAAAAATGTGTGGTGGACAGGTCACACTTTCTACAAGGTTTAAGGAACCTGACTAGTTATGTTTAGTTTGATTCTCCCAGTATGTCTTCTCCCACAACTCTAATTGGCTAATTGAATTTGCTTTCCTTTTGAGAAGAGTACGAAGAGCAAGAGCATCGTATGGAGGAGGCATGTTGCATGGGCTCATGTCCGTTGAACCTTTCTCCATCGATTCCATCAGACACTTCTTTTGTATTTCTATCGCAGGACAAGCCAATGTCTCCGAACAGATTTCGATTGCTTTCTCAGGTATAGTAGGCTTGTATCTCATGAGTTTGGCATATTCACTCAAGAGATGAAACATGTAATCATACACGTAATCCATCTTCAAATCTTCTTGAGTGAAGTCACTTCCTGCCTTCCCAATTTCTTGTGCCTGCAAGGACGGGACAAGGATTTCACTTCCAAAAGGGAGGGAGAGAAATAAGAACTTTTTCCTAATTGAAGATCAATGTACATCTGTAATGACAATTAGAACCAGTAAAATGAACTAAAACATGAAAATTAAAACCCCTGATTTTGTTGGGCCAACATACTTAAATTTGATACATTACATGAAGCGTGTGACAAATGACAAAATATATACATAATCCGCATTTAATTATGAGAAATACAAAAAGCCCTATGAAGATCTAGCATAGTTTAAACGAAGCCCTATTTAATTAACTTCTCCCCAAAACTCCAATTCGCAAAATGAAAACAAATACCGCAGAAAGAGCGACTGAAACACTAGAAAACCAAATCAATCCTTGTGTTCCAGTCAATTAGGGTTGGCTACATGCATCCTATTTTTCCATTAAACTCTATCTATGGCTACTTGTTTACTTAGATTTAGTAAGCTCAAATCTTTCTGTTTCATAGTCAGTTTCGGTCTTTCTCTTTCCCTAGTCTTACTACATACTATACTATCATGTGATTCATGTCACTTTTTTTAACTACTGCGTCCGTAGATCTATTGTAGCAATGGGGTAAATTTATCTTGTGAAGAGAAAATGAAAGAGCATGAGAAATACCTTTTGGTTGTGGCTGTTGCCCCATTCAATGGCAAACTTAAGAGATCTGCACTTGTCGTCCTCATTTATGGGCCAATAGTGATGCATCGGCATCAAGCCTCTCGAGAAGAAATCATAGTAATGTGGCTTCACCAGTAAGGTAACAGAATTACATGCAAGAATGTATTTCTCACTTATTGACCATGCAACTCCTTCAATGTATATCTTATACCTGTTAAAATAGCACCAGATATTCAACAAAGAAATCAAATAAAAAAACAGAAAGAGGGACATAGCTACACATTTCTAAAAACAATTTAGTGCCTTTTAAGTGAAATGGTAAGAGAAAGAGGGATACCAAAATCTTAAATTATTTACCTGTGCATACACTGACGGGCCATGTTTGATTGCTTGTACCCTTCCTGTTTTTCTTTATCCCAATCCTACAAAAGTTCCAAGTTCGATAGTTGCTTCCAGTACTGTTTCTAGTTCGATTTGGAACAAGCAAATGGAACCATAACAACAATGTAGAAGAGTATTAACAAGCCTTGGGCGTATATGTGCTGTTTTCACAATAACGAGACAAGAATATCCAAACATGCAGTTAACCCGGGGCATGAACTCTTATTCGCTGACACCTTATATTTCGAGTTTTACACTGTATAAAAACTACTGTATTGTTTAGTTATCGGTCCATAGTAATTTTATTTTATTTTCCACTGAGGTGGAAGTGTGGAACAGAAGACACATAATCCAAGAGTAACTTGTCCGCTTTAGCGATACGTTTTATGACACTTTCAATTACCAACTTAACTCCCATTCATACTCGACGCTCAAATTATCTGCCAGGGTCAGACCAGTTTTATAGTTTCTGGAATATATCAAGTGTTCCTTGAAACGAAATCAAATAATGATAATCACCTCACTAACTGAGCTACTTTGCAATTACATTCATCAATCAATTAAAACACCACCCTACCTAAGAAGAGTATTGAAGAAACCCATGGTTTTCCCTTCTAATTTGAACTCACACATGCAGGGATAGAGCTTGAATAATAAAGCATTTAGTATTGTAAGCAATAAAACAACGAAATGACAGGCCATTTTAATTCTAAAAATAATCCATCATCAGAGGTCACAACTTTAGTCATTGTCACAAAATAAAAGGCCATTAATTTGGTGCACTGAACAAATATTTACCCGTGAAAAAAAAAAAACAAATATTTACCAGTTTGTACAAGCGAACACCCCAATCTTGTTTGTCAGAGATATTACATTTCATGAGATCCCTTCTAGTTAGAGCACGAATCGGGTCGCCTTTCCAGTATGCATATGCCTCCTTATCCATCCATCTCTTTTCTCCTTCTTTTAGATCCTCTAAAAATTCCTCCCATGGCTTTATATTTTTCTCTGCCCTAAAAAAATACCCAATTCACGCAAATAACCCGTCAATTGGTTACAACACATCCAAGATATCTGACCCATTAATCATATATCGCAGCTACAAATTTAGAACAGAACACAATTACAGCATACTATGCTATAGCTAAGATAATTTTTCTATTTAACTATTATGCATTGCTATAGCGATTACATTTGACGACCATATGCTAAGTACCAAATGTAGTCACTAAAGTGCCTTCTGTTTTTTTAACAGTCACTAGGCCTTGTTTGTTTTGGACGACATTCAAAATTTCTGGACATGGTTTTCAATAAGTTTTCTTTGTCTATCTATCTCCATTCATTCTCTCAAAAGTCAAAATTCAAACCAAGCAGGCCGTCTCTAAGGTATTATTGCTATATATTATTTTGCTACATGAAATAACTTTGGCTTACCATCCCCAAAACGTCCAATCAGGAAAAACAATATCCAAAGTGGCATCATCTGCGCAATACCGGAACAAGGGAGGCGGGGCCGTCGCATTGGGCCCACTGTAATCCACCGAATTGACAACCGGCTTGTCTGCCCAATTGAACATCAGGTCCAGATCCGGTATCCTCCCGGGATACCTCCGTAACAACTGTAGGATTCCCCACAGGGTATAAAAATCCCTCTGGTGACCTGCCCTCCTGTATGTCTCCACGTAAGCCCTTCCCTCGACAATCACCAGCCTGAAGTGCGCCGTCGTCCGGCCGCTCTCCACCGTGTCCCTCGTGATCCCCGTCTCCTTCCACGGCCGTAGATCCTCGTGGATCCAGCGGAAGTAATCCGGACACGCGGCGGGCGGGGGACGGTCCCGATCATGTTGGAAGTGGAGAAAGTTCGTCGGGTAATAGTTCGCCGGGCAAATACGGGTGAGGTTGCCGGACGTGCAGTTGAGGGGGAATTGGACATTTCGCCGGGGCTTTTGGGGGATTTCGGATGGGTGCTCATGGATGGTTGGGGTGGTTAGGATTATATTCGGTGAGGTATTCCAAGAAATGCACTGCAATAAACACCAAAACAATAGCCAATGTGAGCGACAGTCCACTTTTGGAGAGGCTATTGAGAAACAAACCAATTAAAAATTGACACGCCATCTCGGTTACTCCCTCTCTCACAACTTACAAGTAGTGAAGCCCATAAATGTGTGGAGTTCACTACTTATGAGAGATGAGTGTGAGTGGCCGAGAGGTGTGTCCCAGCATTTTCGTTGGGAAACAGGTAAAATAATCCAAAAAATTGGCCTATTTCAAATTACTTCAGTCTTTAGTGATTTTCATGAAATGTTGATTATAATATTTTAAATTTCGCTTATTGAGACACATCAATAATCTATAAAATAAGCACATAAATAACAAACATAAAAAAAAAATTAAATATAGACAGATAATCATAATTCTGCATGCATGATTATCAAGTCAAAACCGGCCTATATATGCCGAGATTTTTACGGATCACCTCATCTCCACGGGGTACTCCTCTATTAAAAACGCGAGCTACTGAAGCCTATTATTGTTCTAGGCTAGAAGCATTGAACGATCTCTCCTCTCCGAAGGCATTAGTAGGAAATGAGCAACTGACATTCAAGGTCGCAATTGTTAGCAAAATAAAAACTAAAGGTAAACCCGTGCCTGCCGAAAGATGACGGCTACCGACATTTTATTGAACAAAAAACCTCTCTTTTTTTCTTTTTTTTTTTGAGTGGTTCCTCAAAAAGTCCAACTCAACCTTTTGGTCTAAATGCAAATTAAGAAAAGGCTTTCTGGACTTTTTCGAGGAATGAAACGCGTGGTTGATTGAAGTGACTCTCAAAACGAACCTCGTTGATTGATTGGAAGACGCAAAGTAAAACAACGAAGAAGCTGCCGTAGATGAGGAATCGCCATCCGCTTGGCCTTGGGGACTTCATTTTGGCAGAAAATTCGAAATCTGTTAATTAGGAGAAAAAAAACAGGCCAGCAGAGGGGTTTTTTGATTTGGGTAAACATGCAGAGAAGTTATTGGAGAACAGAGAGGAATGAGAATATCATGCCTGGATATGAGTTGCAGTAGAGTTTATGCATGGTTGGCGATTTCGTGCTTTTGAGTTTACCTTTTTGATTTCTCACCTCTAAGGAAGCTGGGAAGTCAACTAATGAATGGAAGTCCTTAAAAGGAAGGTAAAATAAGTTAGAACTCCAATAAATTACCACCTTTTTTTCTTTTTTTGGGTACATTGGAAAATTGTTATACTACCATATACATATCCTTATGCAGGAATATTCTTAAGAATTCACATTTAATCCGTTGCACCATCCCCAAAAATGCTAAAATCTGATATATATCCACTCTCTCAAATTTTTACCAACAGAAAAACAATCAAAATTTCCATAAGATGTATCCGTGTAGATCGAAAATTGTGGATTAGCTACCATCACTATTTGTTATAGGAAATTTTCTGTTTCTCAACTTGAGAGTTTTTTCTTATTAAGTGAGGGCTTTTGCGTCAATTCGTGCATCTCGATTAATCTTGAGAGACTAATTTGTATATCAGCAATATCACTATATTAGAGATTAAAGTAGTGACAAGGTGACATCATAGATAATGGCCTTTACTTGCCCATCACCCAATACAAAGTGGATCTGGCCTCTCTGCGATTGATTGTAGAGAAGCACGTGCAATCCAATCTAGACCGTTCATATTGACAATTAATGGTTTAGATCAATTGATATTCTTACTGATGAAAAAATATTCTTTCTTTTTTTTTTATAGGCGGTAAAAGATTATTCTTACCAGTAAAAATATCAAAACAAATCTGGACCGTTAAAAATTTTATCCGTTAGTTGCGATCGCTTGAACCGCATGACAAGCGTGGTGCATACAAAATCAATTGGTCAACTTTGGGCGAAAGGAACTTTTGCATGAACATGGCCTCAGATCCAAACTTACGTGCTCCGTACTTCTTCTCAAGCATGCTTGAGTATAACGCCATTGACGATCAACATGCTTTTTCAGTGCTCCCAAAAAGAATCTATTTTATGCAACTGGGAATTAACAAAAAGTCTAGCACCATCGCATGTAGGCCACTACACGTCATGTGAGCTTTACTATGGGCCTCATAAAAATACAAAAAAATATTCATAAATTTTAAAGTAAATATCTAACGGATATCGAAATGTATGTTTTCTGAATTCGTAGGGACAAAATTGTTCATCCATGCGAGACCCGTTCCCATCGGTATGCTATTGGTCGGTACCAATAGCGGTGTTCAAAAAAATATGGTAGTACTTTATTGGGGTTTTAACTTTGTTCATTATATTGCTTAATATTAGGAGAGAGAGAGAGAGACAGAGAAACTTAGCTAGGCATAGTATGCTGTAATTGGGTCATGTTCTAAATTTGTACCCTTGCTATATTGTTAACTGGTCAGACATCTTGGATGTGTGGTAAGCAATTGAGGAACTATTTTCGCGAAAAATGGGTATTTTGTAGGGCAGAGATAAATATAAAACCATGGGAAGAATTGCTAGAGGAAATAAAAGAAGATAAAAGGAAGAGATGGATAGATAAGGAAGCTTATGCATTCTGGAGGGGCAACCCGAGGACTTCTGCAAGTAGAATGGAACTCCTGAGATGTAATGTTTCTCACAAACGGACTGGAGTGCTCGCTTGTACAAACAGGTATTTAGATTTTCTTATGTGCGTGAGTTCTATATACATGCATATATTTAAACATTGGGTCAGTGTACCTAATTAATGACTAAATTTTCTTTTTTTAATCGATTGGCAAATTTTTTTATTAGAAACTCAATAAATGGTACATCAAAGAAGAAAAAAAGGGACAAAATACATGCTTCATGATGTTAATACATGAGAGAGAGAGGGAGAGAGAGAGAGAGAGAGAGAGAGAGAGAAAGAGAGAGAACCTAAAACAAAATAAAAACATCCAACAGAAAGTTGAATGTAGCCCAGAAAACTCCCCAACCAAAGCAACTATTGAAAGTTGGAACTTTTGTAAGATTGGAATAAAGAAAGAGCGGAAGGGTACAAGCAATCAACCCAGGCTAGCCAGTGTACGCACAAGTTAAAGATTTACTCTGATCCCTTAAAAGCAATTAGTGCTTTTATTTCTTTGTTGATCGATCTGGTACTGGCTATTTTAACAGGTACAAGATATACGTTGAATGAATCGGATGGTCAATGAGTGAAAAATACATTCTTGCCTGTAATTTTGTAATGTTACTGGTGAAGACACATTACTACGATTTCTTCTCAAGAGGATTGATGCAGATGCACCACTATTGACCCATAAACGATCAGGGCGACAAGTGCAGATCTATTAAGTTCGCCGTTGAATGGGGCAACAGCCACGAGCAAGAAGTATTTCTCTTGTTTGATCAGTCGCTAACGCTTTCTGTTTTCATTTTGCGAGTTGGAGTTTTGGAGAGAAGCGAATTAAATAGAGCTTTGTTTAAATTTTGCTAGATCTTCATATTCGTAGCCCAATTCTGTTAGTCCTAATTGACCAGCTTCTTGTTTTTGGTAATTAGATGTTGATTATGTATAGCATACATCAATTCGTCAATTGTCATACGCTCCATGCTGTAGAATTTAAAGAAAATGTACCAGAAGAAGAAGCAACAAGGCTTTGTTCCACTAAGCTTTTTGTGGGTTTTTCTTACATATTTGCAAACATTTAGGTAAAAGTAAAAAATTTTGATTCAATAATCTACAAATGTTAAACACAAAACTAACAAATAAAAATTTTTAGAGAATTTTCTTGGATATTTTTAAAAATATTTGAATAAAATTAAGCTTTTCCGGGGTAACAGTAAGCTGCTGCTTCTTCTTCTTGGATATTTTCGATGGAATTGATGCCGATCAACTAATTCACTAACTCTAAGGCTGTTCAAAAAAAAAAAAACCTCCCTCACTAGCTCAAAGCCACTTGATGGACCGACTGAGTGATAACGGCCTCTGGACTAACTGCCATAACACATGTAATGTATGAAATGCAAGTATTTTGGCCCAACAAAATCAGGGGTTTAAGTTTTCATATATATATTTTCCTTAATTTTATTGCTTGTTATTTTCATTATGGACGTACGTTGATCTTCCCGAAAAAAGTTCTTTTTTCTTTATTGGCTCCTTATTCCCTCGGAAATGAAATTAGAGTTCTGTCCTTGTAGGCACAAGATATCGGGAAGGTGGGAAGCAATTTCATCAAAGAGGATTTGAAAATGGATCATGTGTGATAGGCGTGTAAATGTTCACATATGCGTCCCTTAATTTATCCTTGCAAAGTCTATTTTTATATTATTTCTTAGAGCTTAATGTTTGATTTTTGCGTTGTAGGTATTTTGGAGAATATATTGGAATACATTCCAGGTTATGGCCAGAGGTACAAAAATTGGGCCTTTGAAAATAGTCCAACTGTGCACGTGATTGTAAAGAGCAGCAGAAGATCAGAAATCAGTACATGTTTTTATGGTGGGCCAAAGGGCTACTATAATTGATTACATTTTATGTTAAGTAATAAAATGAGTCGTGGCCCACGACTTTGACGGCAGTAGAAGAATAGGGTTTGTTTTTATATTATATAAAGGGACTTCGGCAGCTTTTCTGGAGAAAAATGACGGACGAAACGGAGAACAGGGTTTCGACTACTGCTGTCAATATTATCTAGCGTTTTCTTTTCCTTTTAAGTTCTTAAAGCTTTGTTCAATTACTCACACTCTGATAACTCGTTTTGATTTTCGTTCTTCATTAAAGTTATTCAATTGTTTTTGTTTGGTTTGGAACTTTTGTTCCCTTTATTCAATTTTATAAATTTTTAAAAGCATGATTAATTCTAGGGTTTTATTCCTTTTATTTTTAATAATGAGTGAGTAGTTTTTCTGAAGTTTGGTCGCTGGGTAAAGGCGCACCGCGACCCAATTAGGATTCGACTCGCAATTTTTCTGTACATTAATTTAATTAAGCAATTTTAGTTGGTGAAAACTACGTCCGTTAGACGAGTCCGAGGCATTGCTGAGCTCATGTGAGCGGGAACAGGGGACCAAAACCTGTTCGCCGCTATGTACGGGGCCGGCAACCTTAGAATTCGCATCTTTCGGAGTTTCCGATTCTCCCTAAATTTAACCGTTTTTAAAACCTTGAAAAGCGAGTGGATTCTGATTTGGTAGCGGGCGCTGGATTCCCGACGACCGTGCCTCGCTTTTTAATTATTAGAGCAAGTTATCTGTTAGTATTAGTTAATCTCAATCAAACAGACAAGGGGTGGCTACCTAAGAGCCCATTTAAATCTTAACAACCTGAATTTTTAGTTAGCACACAATACAGTCTTTGTGGATTCGACTCCGGACTTACCGGATATTATGCTACATCGGTCTCCATCCTACGCTTGGGACAACCCATTAATTTAGGGCTAGAAAATCGTCAAGCATTTTTGGCGCCGTTGCCCAAATTTTTAATCAGCACACAAGAAACAAATGAAACTCTAATTTGAAACATATTTCTATTGCTCGATATGAAAAATAAACAAGAGATCCAAACCAAATAAAAACAAAATAACAACTTCTATTAAGAACATAAATTAAAACGATTTACCGGAATACGAGTAATTAAACAAAACTTCGAAAACTTGAAAGGAAGAAAACTTGAAAGAAAACTAACGATATTCGGAACAAAAGAATTGCAGTCTGACGACAGCCCCGTTCTTTCTTTTTTTCCCTGTTTCGTCCAAAACCCTTTTTTCCCAAAGCTGCCGACTCGTCAGCAGGTATAAGATTGGTTTTATAGGAATTTCAAGCATTAATTACATAGTGGTCCCTTAGACTTTGTCTAATATTAAATTAATCATCCAATATTTCAAAGCACTTTGCACTTTGACCCAAAACTTCTTTAAATCCTTCTTTTTATCCAAAGTCTCGGACAACTGGCTTGAGCAACCTATAAACATAAAAACACATAATAAAAATCAGTTAACAAATATAAAAGACTAATAAATGTAGATTGGAGGGCCAAAATATGTATATTTTGGCACTTATCAATGTGTATGACTACATGTTTCATGTCTTGAGTGAATATGCCAAACTCTTGAGATACAAGCCCACCATACCTGAAAGAGCACTTGAAATCTGTTCGGAGACATTGTCTTGTCCCAGGGTGGGAGTGCATAAGACGTTTATGATGGAATCAATGGTGAAGGGTCCGACAGACGTGAGCCCATGTAATATGCCTCCTTCATATGATGCTCTTGCGTTTCAAGCGCTTCTCGAAAGAAAAGCGAATGCAATTTGCCAAGAAGAGTTGTGGGAGAAAAAATACTGGGAGAATCGAACTAAAAATAATTAGTCATGTTCTTTAGGATTATTTTCATCCGTCTCCGGGGGTAGGAATCCGTTCATGTGTACTTTATGCCTCAATTTCTAGGTAAATGATCAGTAAGCTAGCAGTGATTACTCTACATAATTATGATAAAAAGAGATTTTGGGTCGTCTCTTTCATCCTCCTGATTTTTCGATAAGTGAAATGCAAGCCCGCTTTAATCCACTAGCCCTCTGTGACGAGAGAAACCTATGGATGCTTGGTCTCTCATAAAACCTGCCATGGGTTCCTAGGATGAGAAGCAAAATCTGAAAAAAAAGAGGAAAAAAAAAGAAAAAGAAAAAGAATGATCACTTCTATGCCATGCATGCATGGGCAACGATGGAGGTATGTAGGGGCCGGGGTGCCCCGGCGCCATCCAATTTCATATGTTTAGTATATTTTACATATTTTTTTAATAAATATTGATAAAAAATCACAAAACTTACAAACAAAATTAAAAGTAAGAATAATTTTTATTTCGAGAACACTAAATTATGGTGAATGATAATGTACGATAATGATAATGTGTTCGCCGAATGATATGATAACAACAATATTTGAGATTAATCCTTCAATTTATCAAAATCGTCTCATGGAAACTCGAATAAGTGGATTTAGTAATGATAAAATCATCGAACCAAAATTTCTTTAATATTTGTTTCAAAAAAAAAATTCATTAATATATTGGCCCCCTCCGACTTCGATTCCTAGCTCCGCCACTATGCATGGGTCTATATTCCTATGATCACTCCTATATATAGGAGTTTGCTCTAGCTGTGTCGCTCCCTTCTTCACCCTTTTATTGAGCAGAAAAAAATATGGAAAAATGGAATGTGGAGTCTACTTTGGTGATTGGAATTTATGCGGACGACTGTGAAAAAATTGGTGTTTTACTACTTTACCCTCAGGCCTCAGATAATTCTCTTCGAAAGCTATTGTAAATGTAATAACCAATTATAAATGTCAACTTAAACAAATGTTTAGAAACCAAAGTAATCCAATCGGTTAAAGAAAAGGGGGGCCAACTCCAATCACTATTCTATTTTCATGAAAAAACCTTACTTTTACATGAGATACATATGAAAGATAAAATTAAATAAGAAAAAGAAAAAAAAAGGTCACTGTGTTGGTATCTTTATCCACTTGTTTTATTAGATTCACGTTAATTTTTAAGATTAACCATTCATCTCGATAAGGGGAGTCTTAAAAGTAAAAAACTATGCTCAAAACTTTAAAAAAAAAAAAAAAAAGGGTTACTACAAACCCAAAAAAAGAAGAAGTTAATTTGGAACAACTACTTGTTTTCGTATTATTTTTAAGTATCATTTTAGCCGGATTCTTTTCAATTTCAATCCATATTTTTATATTCTTGTAGTTCTTCTTGTCGAGACGAATCATGGATTTCAAAAAAGGGAATGACTTCGGTGTCCCCGATTATTTTGGGGACACCATAACTTTTAGCATAACAAAACCATTATGAGGATAACCAAAACCTATTATGAGCATAACCAAAACCATTATGAGCATAACAGAACCATAGTTTGTTATGCCTTGGTTGGGTTTGGTTATACCTTGGTTTTTTGGATATTCCTTAGTTATACCTTATTTGGGTTCGGTTATGCTTGTAATAGGTTTTAGTTATGCTTATAATGGTGAAGTTATGCCAAAAATTACGGTGTCCCCAAAATGACCTGGGACACCATAGCATCATCCAAAAAAAATATGATAGAAAACTACTAAATTGGAAAAAACTATAAGTAAATAATGCGACCATCTTTAAGGTACATTAATTTAGGTTAAAACTTAAAAAGCACATGACAGGGACATCTTCAAGGAAAAATAAAGAAAAAAAACTCGATAACCAATCAGTCCAAACTCCATTTCTTTCATTTCGTAGAAAAAAAAATCGATTAATTAAAAACACCATGAGGCACTGCCTCCTTCACCTCTTCTTCCGTTTAACTACAAAATCACCTTCAATAACCAATTCTCCACAACCACCGCCTCTCTCTCTCTCTCTCTCATTACACCAAGAACCGATATTGCGACCACCAACGTTATTAGTAGGAGAAAGGGAGAAAAAATTAGCTCAATCTTTTAAATTAAACCCTTTTTCGTTGCACTATGATAAACGCGTAAATTTTCACATTAGCGCCTCCTAACTTATCATTGCTAAATTTTTTTATTTTATTACTTAGCGTTTTAATGCTTAATTTTTGTGTTGTAGTTATTTGGAGAATTTGATAAAAGAGCAAAGTACGGATTATCTTATTGAGATTTGTCGGTTTGGCAGTCGGCAGATGACCCCCTTGAGCTTTGCTAATGACCACATTGCCCATCTGTGGTTTTGGAGTAAAGTGCAACCGTAACTCTATTAACGGAAAAGAGAAAAAGACATTGTTACCCTTTTGTTAAATAAAGCAATTTTGTATTTCCCAACCTTGCTAACACCACATACAATTACACACCTAAATACACACCAACATAGGGACGGAACCAGGATTTTGTAAACACAGGGGCCGACCTATGAACAAGATTTTAAAATTTTAAGGTTCGGGAATCTAACAGTTTGTTTGGTTTAGATTTTAAGGGAGGTTTTTTTTTGTAGTAAGTAGAGAGAGATAGAAAAAGAAATAAGATCAATAATAGAAGGAAAAATTTATGGGAGGCCATGCACAAATAGAGAAATTGGGTTTTGAGACAAAAAATAACACATTTTTATGTCTAAATAACACCCAATACAAAATACAATACCCAGATATTCTCACCAAACAAAAAAAAATTAATATTTAAAAAAAAAAACCCGAAACCGTGTGGGGGCCTTGGCCCCCATATGCCCACACCTCTCTCCGTCTCTGCCAACACTTACTCCCCACCACTCATGTGAGTGTGGATGTATAAGTGTACGTGGTGTTAGCAAGGTTGCTGCTTTTATTAACACCACGTACACTTGCACACCCAAATACACACCCACACTCACATGAGTAGTGGGTCCCACACAATCAAGATTGTGTGGGTGTGTATTTGTATGTATAAGTGAATGTGGTACTAGAATTATTGTAAAAGTAGTCATGCACATGATGGAAAAAGGGAAAACAGAGAGCTGCACCTTTCGTGAGACAGATTTCGACGTAGTCTGAGTATAGTTTTATAATCCCTCCGTCCTTTTTTAAAGTCCGGTATTTAATTTTGGCATGTCCCTTAATAAGTGTCCATTTTATAAAGTTAGTGAGTAAAAGTTGGTGCATTATCTATTTTGTCCTTAAAAGTATATTCCATTTTGAAAAGTTAGTGAGTAAAAGTGTAATGATGGTGGGTAAGTAGGGAAAGTGGAAGAAAAAGTTGATGTAGAAGGTATAATGATGATGTCTTTTTAATAAGTTGGAATTACGAGGGAATACTTTGTTTAGGGCTATTCGGTTCGCTTTTCACTATTTTGCAGCTTTCTTCCTTATGTTGTTTTCTTCAAAGTTTTTTTCCTTCAAGGTTTTGAGGTTTTGTTCAAGAATGCATACGCTGGCCTAACTCGTATTTAATTTCTATTCTTAATTAAATTGTTCGTTAGTATTCGATTAATTGTTATTTCTTATTTATTTTTCATCCTACATAATAGAATCATGTTTCAAATTAGAGTTTCTTTTATTTTTCTTGCATAATGTTTAGTGAGTAGTCGTATAGGTAAGGTCACGGGGTGATTAGTACACCATGGCCAGATCAGACATGTTTTGCTCCTATTTTGAAATAAAAATGAAAAGACAATTTTAGGTTATTAAAGAACATTCGTTAGACAAACCCAGGCATCGTCGGAACCCATGTGAACGAGGGAATAGGGGTCCAAAACTCATTCTTCGCTGCGCATTGGTGAACGGCGACCATAAGGATTCGCATCTTTTGGGGTATCTTTTTCTCTCTAAAGTTGAATGTTTTTAAGAACACCGAATGGAGCAGATTAGTCCGGCTTGGCTATGAACTCAACGACATTGCCTCCTTTTTAATTCTCGAGAAAAACTTGTTATTTCTTAGCTTAATTTAATCTCAATCAATCGACAAGGGGTGGCTACTTAAGAGCCCGTTTAAATTATAACAACCCGAGTTTTTAAGTCGGCACAAATTACCATATTTGTGGATTCGACTCTGGTCTTACCGGATATTGTGTTACATCGGTTTCCGCCCTACACTTGGGACAACTCATTAATTTAAGACTGGAAAATCGTCAAGCACACTGGTTCTAGAATTGTAATCATGGAAAAGTAGGTTCTCTTTGTCTCTTTCTGAATTATAGTAGATGTAAGAAGGTGGAGAGAGAGAGAGAATGAACTACTCCATCCGTCCCTTTTTAATTGTCCTGCTTCGTAACTCCAACTTATTAAAAAGATATCATCATTATACCTTTCACATCAACTTTTTTCCTCCACTTTTCCTACTTACCCATCATCATTACACTTTTACTCACTTACTTTTCAAAATGGAATCTACTTTTAGGGGCAAAATAGACAATGCACCAACTTTTACCCACTAACTTTACAAAATTGACACTTATTAAGGGACAGCCCAAAAATGAAATACCGGACTATAAATAAAGGACAGAGGAAGTAATTTTTTTATCAGCAAAAGTAACATTTTATTAAAGAAAGTGAAAAAAAATCCAATCAAAGGTTTAAATATACAGCCAAAGCACAAAGCTCATAACACCTAAGGACCGAAAATGCCCGAATAAACAATAAATAGCACACAAACGCCTAAGAGGCCTAAAAACCCAAATCAAACAATATATTTTACTCCAAAAAACAATAACCAAGCATCACCGTTCGACTAAGGTGGGCAAAGTGTCACGACCCAAACCCGTAGGTAGGAATACATGACTGGCTAGTGAAAAGGAATCACCAAAGGCTGTCTTGTACTGCGTCTATAAATTTCTTTCTAAAAATAATGAGTTTATTAACTTAAAAATGCAGAAGCGGTAAATTTAAAAGCTTCATTACATACATTCAGAGCTGTCATAAGTGATAGTACAACAAACACGCCCCCAAACTTTATTTTACAACTTGTTTACACTACTGTAGGCCGCACCAAATACAAACTATTTTTCAGGGTTTTACAAACTTCTTCAACATATTACAATACCGAAATTGAAACAACAACGTTCTTCAACAGGAAAGACTAGAGAGACTAGTCAATTATTTATCCACGTTCGTCCTGTAATGTTTTATAAACACAAAACATTTCAGTGAGAATTATGAATACTAAGTTTCCACAATTTAGCATGCAAAGTCATTTTATGCATTTTCTTTCCATTTTACAATAGAACGGGGGAGAACAGAAGAAAGAGGGAAGAACAGACATATCTCTTTTCAATATCTTTCATGAACGGAACACCGGCAATGATTGGGTAGCTAGCCCAAGATTTAGGTAATGATATCAAGACCTGGAATACCCGGCAATATATATTCCTCATAATGGCCAAACTCAACGTTACGTTCAAATGTTTCGATAACGATAATCTCGGTTTCCTTTCTCTTTAAAGGAATTTCATCCCTTAACTTTAATTGCTTCTCTTTAAGCAATTCAATCACAATATCATATTCAATATCTCGATTATCAACAATCAGAATTCCTTTTAAATTAAAAGTGACGCTTCCTTGCAAGCCATCCAATTTTAATAAATTCATGCGAGGTTTGATACTTTTAAACACATAATCACGTATGCAGCATTCTAAACCATAATTATGTAAACAGAATATATTCGTAATTACTCACCTCTGATGCGTAAGTCCCAAGCAACACGATACAGGGAGATTTAACGGGTTGAACTGGGACCTGTGCAAATCATAAATTCAACTACAATTAATACGCTTCTAACTTAAAACCTCGCTCTAGTGAAGTGGCGTATTTTTCGTGCTTAATAAAATTCCAGCGATGGTATTTGGAAAATAATTAATAACTCCATAACTTTCACCAATAATCATCATTCCTTATCAACTCACACGATTTTTCCCAAAAATCTTGTTTACATCTTACAAATAACATAATTATTCCAAAAATGTTCTTTTTACTTTAAAATTTATATAATCCATAAAAATTATATATCTTTTTCATCTTTCTAATTCCAAAATCAAATCTTTTTCATCTTTCTAATTCCAAAATCAATATCTTTTTCAATTATATACAATAAATCAATTTTAAAAATTCATAGATATAGGGAAGAGTGAGATGTCGGCAGGAGAGAGAGAGAGGAGAGAGATCGCGCGCCATGTGTACGGCTGGGAGGAGGAAAGGTGGTTGTAGGGGAAATAAATGGGGTGGGAGCCAACCCCATTTCTGGAAACTTTCCATATTAGGTAGACGGTTGGGAAACTCCCACGCAGACGAGGAAATGAGTCCCGTTTCAATCGCGCAGTCCGGGGTTCGTCTCGGAAAATTCTTAGAATATTATTGTAACAAGAATGTAAACAAAAGACTAACAAAATCAAATCTTAGAAGTTGTGGAACAATACAAGAAGTGCACTAATTAAAAAGTAATGAAGGTGATAGTTACGCATACCGCAGATTTGCATTTTCACCCACTGAACTGATCGATGTAATTCTTCAGTCGAGCAACTCCGAGCGCAATCGCCAGTAGTACCTTGTCTTTGACCGTGACCACGAACTGAAAATAAGCATGCCTCCAAGACTTCTTTAACAGCAGAACACCTATGAATCCCCATAACCCCGTTGCGTAGCCGCTCATTATAGCCGCGTAGAACCAAACTTTTTCATAGTCATCTTCCTCGTGTTCTTCACGGTGACCTGTGGCTGTTGGAGGTTGAGATTTTTCATCACCATGACATTTTCTTGGTAATGGATCTCCGCAGAGTTCACTATTGCCAAGGTAACTAGATGAGAGAAAAGTTTGAAGCTGGGTTCCTGTTGGAATTCGTCCAGACAAGTTGTTGTATGACAAGTTTAAGCGGCTTAAGAAATTCAACCCCGAAACGCTTTGTGGAATTTTTCCCGAAAGTTGATTCTTGGAAAAATCAAGAGATTCCAGTGACATCATCCCACCAATTTTCTCAGGGATTTTTCCTGTCAGATTGTTATGAGAGAGATTAAGCCCATGCAACCCAGAAAGATTTGTGATCTCTTTTGGGATTGATCCAACCAGATTGTTCCTCGAAAGGTCCATGTTGATTAGCAATGCTAAGGTCCAGCTGGTGAAATCAAGTTCACGTCCTTTAATGCCTTGCATCGTGCTTGTGTGAACCAAACGCTCATCATAACCCTTAGCGTGCAAAATCATGCCATAGAGATTGCCTAAACAACGCGGGATGGGTCCCGTCAAGTGATTATTTCCGAAGTCCATGATTTGGAGGGACAACATTTGACACAATTGTGAAGGAATGTTATCAATGAACATATTGTTGTGCAGTCTCAAAACTTTCAAATAAAACAAGTCTCCGATCCATGTAGGTATGCTTCCAGAGAATCTATTCTCACCAAGATCCAATACCATTAAACTTGTGCAGTTTCTCAATGTCGAAGGAAGCTCTCCATAAAAACTGTTGTTGTTCAATTGTAAAAACCCCAGAGAAGTAAAATTTCCAATAGAGAAAGGAAGAATTCCCGAAAGATTGTTGGACGATAAAATGATAATCCGTAGTGCTGAAAGTGCCCCCCACACCTTATAACGGGGAAGAATATTCCCAAATAGCTTGTTTTTGGACAGATCAAGAACTTTTAGAGCTGGAATTTCCCACAATGAGTAGGGTATCAAACCACTTATCAAGTTACCGTCTAGTAACAGAGTTTCCAAACTGGGCACCATCTCACTGAAATTTTGTGGAAGAGGTCCAGAGATCAAGTTATCGGAGAGATCCAATTCCTTTAAAGTGGGAGGAAGTTTTTCAATCGGTCCACCGATATGGTTATGGGAAAGATACAAATACTTTAAAGTGGGAGGAAGTTTTTGAATCGGTCCATCGATAAGGTTATCGGAAAGATACAAATACTTTAAAGTGGGAGGAAGTTTTTGAATCGGTCCA
>BPLS01028221.1:118300-138397 GCA_019656275.1 Rhododendron kiyosumense
CTGATAAAGTTATGTGAAAGATCCAAGGTCACAAGAGGCATTTCATCTAGCCATTGAGGAAGGGTTCCTGATATGCTAGCATTAGAAATATCCAAAAAAGAAACTTTCTTTTGGGTTCGAAGCCACTGAGGGAAACCAGTAGTCCCAATTTTGCAAGAAGCCATAAAAAGTGTTTTCACTTGAAAAGGGGGCATCCAGTCAGATATCACCTTCAATGTCAACAAGTTATAATCTATTCTCAGCTCCTCTAAAATTGTGAGATTGGCAAAATTGGCCGCAGTTAAAACTCCTTCTAGGTGATTATAAGAGAGATCCAGTATCTTTAGGTTTGATAATTGACCAAGAGATACTGGAATGGTTCCAGTTAACTGATTGTAACGAATTTCTAAGATCTTGAGGCTTGATAATTGACCAAGAGAAACTGGAATTGTTCCATTTAACTGATTATCAGTAATACGAAGTACTTCCAAAGCTAACAACGTCCCCAGCGATTGAGGAATGGACCCACTAAACAAATTCACTGAAAGATCAAGGTATTTTAAACGCTTGAATTGCCCCAGCCAATCCGGTAAGTTACCGGAGATGAATCGATTATCTCTTAAAATTAGCATCTCTAAATTATACATGGCGCATCCAGATAAATTTCCATAGTTTCTCAACATCTGCCCTTTGAATTGGTTTGACGTCATGTCTAATGATTTCAAGGTACATTGAGTCAGCAAGAGACTCGATAACCCAACATCACCACCGGTAAACGAGCTGTAGGCAAGATTGAGATGTTCAAGGCTTTTAAGGTTTTCAAGATAGAGAGGAAAGGAAGAATTCAAGTAGTAGTTAAAGGAAAGATCGAGAACTCTCAAAGCAGTCAAGTTTTCAATAAATTTAGGGAATTCACCGGCGAATGAGTTCACACTAAGATCCAGTTTCCTGATATTGGAAGCAGTAGAGTTCAAATAGAAATGAGATACTAAAAGAGTGCTATGAAGTTCACATCTCGACAAGCGCAACTCTGTTAAAGAAGGAAGCATATTTAGCATCACATTCAAATTCAGCGCTCGACTAAGATCCATGCCACTCGCATCAAGGTATTGCAAAGAGGAAAGACAAGAAACCCAAGTGAAATCATCAATAGTTAACGATCCCTTAACTATGCAGTTAAGATCAAGAACCATCAAGTTAGAAACATTTCCAAGATGATGGGGGACCGGTCCCCTAAAACGTGAATTGGAGAGATTAAGATACCTCAACGACGTCATTGATCCAAGGAAAATGGGAATCGAGATGTGAAAATTGTTTCCGCTCAAGTCCAAGTGCTCCAGATACTTCAGCTCAAGCAATGAAGGGTTCACTTCATTGGCATCTATTGTCGCTGCGTGTGGGTCTAAACTGACGAGCTCAAGCTTCACGACATGGGAAGTATTTCCATCACATTGAATTCCTTTCCAACTGCAACAATCTTCACCGGTCCAAGAGGAGAGCCGACGTGTTGTGTCTGTTAGGCTTCGTTTGAACTTGAGGAGAGCTTGTCTCTCTTGTTCAATGCAGGTGACGGCTGGAATTGATCCACTGCCCAAACAGGACTGCAAAAAAATTCCATTACACAGCAAAACAGCTAGAAAGAGCCCAGCAGTGGAGAATATCCCCATATTTTACTTATCCAACTGGTTGCAAATTAAGGGAAACAACACTACTTGTCCAAGGGTTTATAACAGCATCATCTGGACCTCCTTGGGGGGCATACAAAAAAAGTTCAATTTCTACTAGAAGGACCTGGGGTGGTTGTGGGGCTTTAGTTTTGGAAGGACAAGAATAGACTCAGTCGTCAACGGATGCACACTGTCCAACATAAATCTCGTCAACAAAGTTGACTCCACATCCCATTTTTCTACGGTTGCACTGCTCATTAAAAGGGTGGAGGATGGTGCCACCAGCCTAGCCGGCTCTAGGATAATCCCAACAAACTTAGGCTCCGTTCTGGAACACCTTCTTAAAAAATAAGTACTTATTTCACATTTTTAAACTCAAAAATAATGTAAATGAAAAATAATTTTTCATTTTTTTTTGCACCGTAGTAAAGATCTCGATAAGATCTATCAAACAAGATCCATATTGATAGAAAAATTATTTGCGTAAACACATAAATTTTGAGGTTGAAATTGCCTTCTTAAAAAATAAGTACTTATTCCTCTTTCCGGAACGGAGCCTTACTATTACTTTTTTGTTGTACTCTCTCTGTTCCATATTGATGGTCCAGATCGGTCTCTAAGACGAAATTTAAATTGTTAATATCTTTCAATCTATAATGTCTTTAAAGATTTTAAAAGCTTTGTATAGTAGAACTAATTGAAATCTATCATATAAAATCCAAATTGCACATAAAAATCATTGTATATTGAAAGATATTAACAATTTAAATTTTGAATTGAAGACCGAACCGGACCTTCAATTTGGAACGGAGGGATTATTACTTTTTCATGTGGCCTTTGCTATTAATAGTTAAAGGGTTTATTTGGTAAATAAACTTTATTGTGATATATCTTTTTTTTTGTTTTTGTAAAATCATTTTAATTTCATATTTCTTTTGATTACAATAACTAATAACTATCGATTTCTAGTCTGTGAAACATTGATTGCTCTTTAGGCTATGCTTTTCTGCTTTCTTCTTGCTTTTGCTATCTCTAGCTCTCTACCGTCCATTGGGTGGCAAACTTACTAATTTTAGTGGTGGGATTTAGGGGTCCACTTCAATTTCCAGGAATTTTCATAGGCAATGATCGATAGAAACGGAATGCTTTACAGCTTTAGGTTTGGACGAAGCTGGAAAGAACAGACTCCATGCCAATTAAGGATCCATGACTCGAAAAAGGAAAATGAAAGGTACATTATACGGCTCAGATATAACTATTTTCTGGATTCCCGTGCAAGTTGGGGCAAGACTCCTGTCAAGAAAACACCACAGGCACATGGCACGACTTGACATAGGACTTCGGGTTGATGTTGTGCAATGAGATGCACAATACCGTGCTGCGTACTTCTGAGCCATCAGATCGTGCATCCGTCGACTTGGATCTCATCTCGACAATCAATGATCGAGAGTAGTTCATTGCCGAGATAAGATTCTAACCGTTTGATGCACGATTTGACGTCTCGAAGGTGCTCAGCACGGTGCTACGCACACCACTGCACAGCACCATCTCCCAATTCCTTGACACGTGCATCTCAATTAGAAAAGAGGGATGCTACATACACTACATAGTTACACTACATTTTATATAGGGCCCATTTTGGGTCTCAAAAAAATTCAGAAAAATATCCATAAATTCTAAAATATTGTTTTATGGGATTCTGTAAAAAATAATTTTCAATGGATATCGGTAAGTATTACTTCTTGATTCGTAGGGATGAAATTGTTCATCTGCGCAGTTTCGTCACTACAAATCTAAAAATAATACTTACCGATATCCGTTAGAGGTGATTTTTTACAAAACCCCATAAAACAATATTTTAAAATTTATCAGTATTTTTTTGGATTTTTTTGAGACCCGAAATAGGCTCCACATAAGATGTAGTGTAACTATGTAATGTAAAAAGGTAGTATACCTATCTTTAGTGATTAGAAAAGGATAAGGACTATTGCAGCGTTAGCGTAGGGTTAACTTCTTCTTCTCCTTCATTTTTTTTAAATTTTTCTAGCAAAATCCGTGTTTTTTCTCTAGTGGGTGATTTTTACTCATAGTAGTCCTTGAAGACACCAAACCCACTATCCTTTTCTTCTTTTAAGTCAAATCGTGGTAACAATAAAGTTATATAATCGGATTTTTTTTTTTAATTTTTTTTTTTTTTGATGTATTGCAAGTTAAAAATATAATGTAACGTTAATTTTTATTTTGACTTGTATGTCATTCTATTTTTTATAACGTAATAGTATGTGGACAACTAAACTTGAGATCGAATTTTGCATTAACCCAAACACCAAGGCAAACCATGCGACCAGCTATAGCAACTTACCTCGTATAGGCATTACCATAGAAGTTAGAACTACAGACCCCGAACAGGTTCCATGAGGACCAATAATTCGTAGATTTCGACCGCCACCGAGGGCTTTTGGAAACAGCCTGCTGGCGTGAATTCCATTAGACATGTATGGTCCTCTTGTCATCTGTAATTGGTGTAACACATTGTCTCACATCGGAAGTCTATATAGATGATATTGGACATATAACAAATCTTGTTGGTTACTATTAGTACCTCATGCTTAAGTATTTTGGGCCATGCTGTGTGACTTGTGGATCAAAATTAAGGTACTGGGCCAATGATTTATTTGGTATGGCTTGTTAATCAAAATTAAGGGAAAATGACGGCCCAGGACATGTTTTGATAATTAATATCCACCAAAAACATGCTGAAAACATTTAAGACTGAAAATGTTCTTGACAGGTACTAATTATCAAAACACGTACTTAATCATCATTTTTTCCAAAATTAAGGTACTAGACCAGTAGTATGCACATTTCGTTCTCCATTAACAGTCTGAAAGCTCTTCAATTGGAAAAATATTTCAGTGCCGAGCGGGTACCACGTGGTGCCCGCTTGGCAATCCGAGCCGTTCAATACGGGTTTGGACGGCTCAGATTTGGAGAGAGAAAAGGAGAGAGAAAGTGTTTGGATGAGAAGAGAGAGAGTGTTTTAATCCGAGCCATCCAAAAGTGTATCTGACGGCTCGGGTGTGCCGAATGGGTGCCACGTCGGCAATACCCGCTCGGCACCGAAAAACTTCTCCTTCAATTGAGATCTACCTGAAAAAAGTATTATTACCTTCTTTGAAATCTGGGACTCTAATTATAGGGTGGGACCGGAAACTATATTTTCACTATTAAAAATGAACTGAAAATGTCAAGAACAATTACACATATATGCACACCTTTGTGTGTGCGCGCACGAATGCGAAAGAACCTAGCAAAACAAAACAAAAACAGAAGTGAGCTAAAATTAAACTCATAACCAATTACAACCTGTTAGGTGTAGTAATAATAAATGTACAGAGAACATAAGTACATAAAACCAATTACAGTCCCGTTAGGTGTGATCGGTTTGGTGAGAAATAATAAGAAGCAGCAGCATTTTTCTGTTCACCACTTAAAAGAAAACCACTAAATTTCAAAGGACTGACCACACAGACATGTAAAATCTCCTTTTGATATAATTATGCATCGTAGAAATTGAGGCATAAAGTACACATGAATGAATTCATACTGAATGATGAATATACCAAGGAACATGACTAATTATGTTTACTTTGATTCTCCCAGTATCTCTTCTCCCACAACTCTACTTGGCTAATTGAATTTGCTTTCCTTTTGACAAGCGTATGAAGAGCAAGAGCATCATATGGGGTAGGCATGTTGCATGGTCTCACGTCTGTTGGACCCTTCACCATCGATTCCATCATAAACTTCTTTTGTGATCCTATCGCAGGACACACCAATTTCTCTGAACAGATTTCGATTGCTCTTTTAGGTATGGTGGGCTTGTATCTCATGAGTTTGGCATATTCACTCAAGAGATGAAACATGTAGTCATACACATAATCCATCTTCAAATGCTCTTGAATGAAGTCACTTGCTGCCTTCCCAATTTCTTGTGCCTGCAAGGATGGAACTAGGATTTCATTTCCAAGAGGGAGGGAGCCAGTAAAGTAATAAGAATTTTTTTCTGATTGAAGATAAATGGACCTCCGCAATGAAAATCACAAACAGTAAAACTGATTACACTATGAAAACCCCTGATCTTTCTGGGCCGAATTTCTTAAATCTGATATTCAAATCAAATGAAGCTTTGGACAAAATGACCAAAATGGAACAGGCGCAAGTTTACTTATTGCTTATGAAGAGAAGACCAGAGTAAGAAAAGAATGTACCTTTTGCTTGTGGCTGTTGCCCCATTCAACTGCAAACTTAATAGATCTGCACTTGTCGTCCTCTCTTATGGGCCAATAGTGGTGCACAGGCATCAAACTTCTTGTGAAGAAATCATAGTAATGTGGCTTCACTAGTAAGGTAAGAGAATTACATGCAAGAATGTATTTTTCACTCACTGACCATGCGGATCCTTCAATGTATATCTTATACCTGTTAAAATAGCACGAGATCAACAAAGAAATAAAATGTGTTGGTAAGTAGAACATTTATCAAAAGACACGAAAGTAAGTGTGCAAGTGAATATCTCACTGTAAAAAAGACGTAACTATACATTTCGTAAAATCACTTGCCTCCAAGGGAAATAACAGAAAGAGGGATACTAAAACTTTAAATCTGTTACCTGTGCATACACTGGCTGGCCAAGTCTGATTGCTTGTACCCTTCCCGTGTTTCTTTAATCCAATCCTACAAAAGTTTCAAATTTTGATAGTTGCTAACTTGCTTCCACAATTTCTAGTTCGATTTAGAATAAGCAAATGGAATCATAACAACAATGTAAAAGCATATTAGCCTTGGCGCATATGTGGTGTTTCAAAGGGACTCGATTTGCAGTTTTTACGTTCATGGTATGTAGCTTGTAATAACCAGACAGACTATCCAAGGCTCCAAACACACGACGTTAACTGGACACGTGAACTCTCAAATCTTTACCTCCACGTATTAAAGCCAACACCCTTGTATTACGACTTGAGGTCTGAGCTTACACCGTTAAAAACAACAGATTTCATAATCATAGCAGCACAGTTTATCAAAAAAAAAATTAAAAAAATTGACCATAGCAGCACAGCTTTTATCAGTCCTTACTGTTCACTTTTGGTGCATAAATATTTCAAAGAGGTGGGAGAGGAAGAGAGGAAAGTATAAAAAATCCAAGAGTAAATTACTGATCACAATCTGCTTCAGAGAATGGTTACGACATTGTCAGTTAACAACCTAGCTCCCATTCATACTTGATTCTCAAATTTTCCACATTGCAAGACAGTTTTATAGTTTTTAGAACAAATCACATGTCACTTTGAAACAAAATAAAAGAATGAAGAACAACTCGCCAAGAAAGTTGCTTAGCTATGCCATCATGAATCTATTACACCACTACCCAGCTCAGAAGCCCTGAAGAAACCATTTGGTTTTGATATGAAGGAAAATCCCTCCAAGGCAGCCACTTTGGACCCAAAGGATAAAACTTGAACGTTAGAACATTGTAAGCAGTACAACAATATACTACTAAAAGCCATTTTAACTTCTTAAGAGTAATGCTTTGTTAAACTCTGCTACTTTAGTCATTTTCATAAAACAAAAGGCCATTAATTACATACAATCAACCATATCTTTATGCATATAGATATGTACTTTACATGCTCACGCATGGAGAAATTTTGAATACCTGGTTGTACAAGCGAGCACCCCAGTCCTGTTTGTCAGAGACATTACATTTGAGGAGATCCACCCTAGTTGCAGCAACCACCGGGTTGCCCTTCCAGTATGCATAAGCCTCCCTTTCCATCCATCTCTTCCTCTTGTTCCCTTCTTTTAGTTCCTCTAACAATCCCTCCCATGGTTTTATATTTATCTCTGCCCTACAAGAAATACTTATATTATTAAAATATTCCCTCCATTGAATACCACACATCCAAGATATCTAACCCATAAAAATATATCACAGCATGAATTTAGAACCGGACCCAATTACAGCATGGTGTCTGTGTCCAAAAAACAGGAATCATCCCAATCCCAAAAATGTGATTTGAACCGTTCTATCTTCTATGCAGAGCTTGACGCGTAGAACAAACTTGTAAAAAATCAAGTCAATTGGATATCGGTAACTCAGTGAATGAACTACATTTTTGGGCAATTAAAAATATTCGGAAAAATATATTGTGAAAAAATGTGCTTTGTTCACTGATTTACTAATCTCCGATCAACTTGATTTGCTGAAGGATTGTTTTAAGCATCAAGTTCTACATAGTGAACGGTTCAAATCGTATTTTTTGGGCTAGGGATGATGCCCATTTTTTTGGCACAACCACCTTGTCAGGCTCTCCCATTCCGAAGTAAGATACAGTGACCCCACTAATTTTGATTTCTCACATGGACATTTGGTAGTTTGTAGCCAAATTTTGCTATTTAGACCCGACCAAAAAAAAATTTCTAAATTCATAAAAACTATAAGCATTCTTTTCTTTTCTCTTTTCAAGAGTTCATAGTATTATAAATGAGGCTATCTATCATGCATTTTTTGAAAAATATAACAAGTCTTTGGGACCACTTGTACAGCGAAATTACTCCGTATAAATCTACCTTATAATTGACCTCCTAATTCAATTAATCCTTTAGATTAGCAAATGAAAGAATAACTTGCATATTCGTTTTTAAAAATCTTGACTTCGCCCCTAACTATCACATCTTCAGAAAACAAAACCAATTACTAAAGTCGAATTACGTGGTGATATAGATCAAAAAAAAAATCAGTGGCTTCTAATTTTTCTAGAAGTGCAAAGTGCCAAATGCAGGAAAAAAATAATTTTTCTACATTAGTTAACTTTCGCTTACCATCCCCAAAACGACCAATCGGGAAAAACAATGTCCAACGTGGCATCATCTCCGCAATACCGGAACAACGGAGGCGGGGCCGTCGCATTGGGCCCACTGTAATCCACCGCTTTGACAACCGGCCAATCCACGCAATCAAACATCAGGTCCAAATCAGGTATTTTCCCAGGGTACCTCCGTAACAACTGTAAGATTCCCCACACCGTAAAAACATCCCTAGTCTGGAAGGCCCTCACATATCTCTCCATGTAAGCCCTTCCGTCGACTATCACCAGCCGGAAGTTGGCCGTCTTCTTGGCCCTCTGCACCATGTCCCTCGTGATCCCTGTCTTCTTCCACAGCCGTAGATCCTCGTGGATCCAACGAAAGTAATCCGGACACGTGGTGGGCGGGGGACGGTCCCGATCATCTTGGGAGTGGAAGAAGTTCTTAGGGTAATAGTTGGCCGGGCAAGTTCGGGTGAGGTTACCGGATGTGCAGTTGAGTGGTATTTGGATTTTTGGCAGGGGCTTTTTGGGGATTTCGGATGGGTACGCATGGGTGGTGTTGGTGGTTAGGATTGTATTCGGTGTGGGATTCCCAGCAATAGACTGCATGCAATAAACAATACCCAAAGTAAGCGACAGAAGTCAGATACTAACAGTATCTCCGACATTGGGTTTTGATACTGCCGGGGTGTAGTTCATCCCTTCGCATCTCGATATTGGCCTTACTCCAGTATTTTCATAATCCGAGTTGTTCGTATTTTGGATCTTGTCGAGATGCTTGTCTTTGTCAAAAATCATTTTAAGTACATGACCTGAAAAATATTGATCCGTAAATTGTGTTTTGCACCCTCCGAATCGGGCAGAAAAAAAAAAAACCCCAATTTTTGCATCTAAATGTGTTTGGATCAATCATATACTTACAGATGTTCGATTAAACTAATTTCTGGTGACGATGAGAACATATCAATAAGATCTAAAATATGAACAGTTAGAATTATTCATATGAAATTAAGGCCGATACTGGAATGCAAATGTTCATGTTCATTTAAAAAGCTAGTGCCACAGACAAATGCACACAAACATACAAGCACTTCCCACACACTGCACTGTGATTTTAAAAACTCCTAGTCATAGTCTGTATCGTATGCGGTAGGAGAAGGATTTATGGTTCTTTATCTTTACTCATTCAAACATTTCCCGCTCCGAGAGGGATCCAAGCATCCAGTGGTGCAGCGTCTATTTCAGCAATTAAATTGTTCAGAATTTTTAAAAAAAATACTCTACTCAAAAAAAGTATCTTAACAAAATCAAACAATTCAAAATATTTTTGGACGGTCGAAATACCCTGATCCCTCTGGAAGGAGGATATAGTTTATTCGCGAAACGAACGGCTCGGAAAGGCGGATGTAGTTTATTCTGATGCTACAGACATTAGAGTTTAAAATACCATTATTGAAGGACTTTAATTCGGCCCACAAGCACATGCACTGTCCGAATAGAATAAGAGGAAACATTTCCAACCGCATTTGCTTATTTGATTCGACACAAATGCCTGCTGCGATGCCCCTGGAGCACACTGTTCCAGGCTTAGAAGCAGGGAATAATCTCTCCTCCGCCAGGGCATTCGTAGGAAAAGGGTAATCGACGCTAAAGGCGCACGTTAGCAAAATAAAAGTAAGTAACCCGTGTCGGAAGGCGGCGCGGCTACCGACGTTTCAAGGACGGGACGTCGTTTTAATTGACCACAAAACCTCTCTACAGTTGTGTTCGTAGACTTTTTGGGCGAGATTAATACGCCTACTCGATCTTAAAGAAAAATACAGGGAGAAGAACAAAGGGCAAATGGACCTACTAAAATACGATAATTAATGCAAGGTGAAGTGTTTCGGGAAGGAAGGAGATTGGAACTTACAGTGAGGGTGGAGTCGAGTAAGCGCGTGGCAACGAACGCGCCGGAAAAGAAGAGGAGGAGGAAGAAGAGGAGGAGGAGAGAGGATCGTGGGGAGGACCTCTTGGCCATTAAAAAGGGAAGACAGATGGTCTCCCTAAAGTGCCTGTAGATCCCTGCTTCGTGCCACATATACCTCTGCATACTCTCTCTCATATCTGCCAACTCTCTCTCTCTCTCTCTCTCTCTCTCTCTCTCTCTCTCTCTCTTACTTGATGGACAGAAGAGTAATCTTTGAGGGGTCAGCAAATTCTAGCTCTGGCGGTGCAGATCCAAGAAGAAGTTAAACTGTTCAATTAATTTCGAAGAGAGAGAAGAGGGGGAGGGGGGGAGCGGCGATGCAATGGATGACCCGTGGGACTGAGGGTAGGGACTAGTTTAGTTGGGTGATTTTGGAGCAGCTTCTGCTAATTAAGTAGGTAGGACTCCTACTAAGTAACAAGACTGTGGATTTTAATTTACGAATCAGTGAACAAATAAGAAGAACGGCCGAGACTGTGAAAGAAAATACGTACGCGCTTCGTGGGGAAATACTTAACAAGACCTACAAAAAGGACAATTAGACGGGACGAGGGTGAGAAATTTGTGAAGGTTACGTGTAACGGAAGTGGGTAGCTAGCTGTGCAGCACCGCACTCTCTAGAATGAAAGAGAGAGAAATGTGAAGGTACGCTTTGTGGATAAATAAGAGGTGTTATCGACACAGGCAATTTGTTTACAGATCACAATAGATTGTGATGTGAGGCTTACTCGGGTTCTTTGAAAAACGATTTGAGATGTTTACTAAAATGAATTTAAAATATCTTTTCAAGAACTTTGGTTAAAAATTAACTCAATTTGATCTATAAGTACTCGATCATTCGTCCTATTGGAGTGATATTTATTCAGGTTTTTGGGTCTCTAAAGCGCACAGTGTCTAATTTTTCAATAATTCTAAAACCAGAAATACACCCCCAAACAGAATCACTAAAGTCTAGTTGCTGATTTTTTTCTCCATAGGAACCTTGCAAATTCAGATTCCATGTGCGGGCCACTTGAGAACCCACCTGTAAACGTGAACGATCTGTATATAAAAGGCTAGATAAAAAGATAGTATTCATTTCGATTGAACAGAAAATTTTGAGAGTTATTGAACACTTTTCTCCTTCTTTTTTAACGGAAATGACAAGTGTTTTCACTAATAAAAAAATACTCAAAATTTAATGCATACCATTTCGTTTTCACTATCAAAAAAGTTTCTACATTTTACCATCCCTTTTAAAAATAAAAAAGTTGTCAACAAAAATTCTTTTTACTACAGTAACTCTACTCACAAACCTATCAACAACTTATTTACTATCGGAAACAATTTAACATTTCTCAACAATTTATTCACTACCGGAAACTCCTAACAACTTATCAACCACAAATAAAAATCTACAAATTTTTCACTACCGAAAACACCTCCTATTTGATTGTTTTGATGGAGAAGCGACGATACAATGGATGACCCGTGGGACTGAGATCCACCAAATTGCAACCTTAATTTGGTGGCGTCCCGACAGTGTGGGTAGATTAGGTTTTGGACGGTGGAGCTTGAAATCTCGTAGATGAATAGATTGGGTTTTGGGTTTTTTCAGAATGGCGGAACCCACTTATGTGACCTAATTTTGTTTTGTGAGTTGTTAATGTTGTATCTGGACACTTTAGGGCCTCTGATGTTTTCATGAGCTCTGTATTATACTATCTGGCCTCTTCAGTTCTATATTTGTTTAAGCTTTCATTGTATTATTTAATTTTATGCCTATAGGTGTTATAGGCATTGTCCCATTTGGCTATCTAACCAATCTTAGTTGAATTTTCTTTTTCCTTTCCCCTATCTCCCCTATCTTAATGTACCCTTGTCAAGATCCCTAATAAAATG
Source organism: Rhododendron kiyosumense (assembly GCA_019656275.1). Classification (NCBI taxonomy): domain Eukaryota; kingdom Viridiplantae; phylum Streptophyta; class Magnoliopsida; order Ericales; family Ericaceae; genus Rhododendron; species Rhododendron kiyosumense. The sequence goes on from BPLS01028221.1 coordinate 130,666, forward strand.
TTACTTTTGCCGATAAAAAAAAAATTAAGGAAATAGACAAGAACAATTGCAATGAAAATCATCGCCCGTTTCAGTTATTTGGTAAGTGGTAATCTTACTTATTTAGCATAATACACAAACAAATTAAGTATGAAAGTCTAATAAAATTGGCATTCGCTTTATGTACGATAAGTTCCCTAAAATGAATATAGTAAGTGTCATTTTCCCTTCTCTTTTTTTCTTTGGAAATATGATGGCCCAATACGTGTTTTAATAATTAATATCAGCCAAGGACATGTTGAAAACATTTGTTAATGCTGAAAATGTCCTTAACAGGTACTCCCTCCGTCCTTTTTTTATAGTCCGGTATTCCATTTTGGGCTGTTTCTTAATAAGTGTCCATTTTATAAAGTTAATGGGTAAAAGTTGGTGTATTGTCTATTTTATCCCTAAAAGTAGATTCCATTTTGAAAAGTTGGTGAGTAAAAGTGTAATGATGATGGGTAAGTAAAGAAAGTGGAGGAAAAAGTTGATGTGAAATGTATAATGTTAATGTCTTTTTAATAAGTTAGAATTACGAAACAGAACACTTTAAAAAGGACGAAGGAGTATTAATTATCAAAACACGTTATTGACTGTCATTCTCCCTTTTTTCTTTTGAACAAGATTTGGGCATTCTCCTAATAGGCTTATCCAACACTACTGCAATCCAGCTAGCTTCAAATATATCTACACACTTCATGGTTAGCTCTTTTTGTTTTAACGTAAAACATTTTACACCGAAAACTATTCTTTGTGTAGATTGATTTTACTTAAAAATACATTTCGATTTTGTATTTTACAGCTTTTGGTTGCCATTTGGAAAAAATTCAATAGCAAACAGCATATTGCTTAAGAGCACACTCGATCGCCTACAGTTATTGTCCTCCGTTAAGAGAATATTTAAGTTGTGCGCACAATTTACCAACTTACTATTACGAAAAAACATGCAATTTTCGAATCAAAAAATAAAATACTCTCTTACATAATTTTTCAATCACACCTCTTCTCGCAATAAACTCTCTTTTAGCAACAGAGAGAGTATTAATGAGATAGTGACCCTACACCACCGGCCTGTTGGTTGCATTATCATGTTTCTGGTACTAATGAGTTTTTATTTCTTATCCTGACACTAAAGTACTATTTGATTTGATTCCTACAAAATATCACCATGATAATTCGTATGCGACATTATTAGAAGTACTTCTTGAATTTGAAATTTTAATGAAACACTCCAGATTAGTAGATATTCTAGCCTCGAGTGTCGGAGGCAATTAAGGCTCAGTGGAGTTCCGGGCCCATTCAAATTTTTTATTTTATTTTTTGCTTTTACATATATAAGTAATTAACCTCTTATATATACGTTGATCTCTCTCAGCCCAATATGTACACTCTATCAAGTAGTATTAGTCTCTAGATATCACATGTTTACCATTGTGTCTCACCATTAAATTCATATCAAGCCAAACATATTCCACCATTTTCTTCTTTATTTCTTTTTCTTCTTCAATCTAAGATGCATCCAAATAACAAACTAAAAAAGAATTATAATCATTTTGAATTACTTAAAATTTTATTATATTGATTGTGAATAATTATGAAAATTATTATATTTGGTTGAGACATACATATAATTTCTGAAACTTTGGGCTTCGAAGTTATTTGATACTTGATACAAGTGCAACTAAAGTAAGTGTAAGAGATAGTTAAACAGTTTTTTTCTTTCTAAATAGTCATGAAGAAAATAGGTTAGAATTATCAAATTGTATCGGAACAAATTTTGAAACAAAAAACATTATTCCTCAAAACAGTATGATATGAATAGTCGGTGCCCTCATTCAAATAAGGTATACTCCACGTGATAATTGAGCGCGCATTTGAGCCATTCAAAATACATTTGGACAACCAGAATTTTAGAGAGAGAGAAAGATGAGAGAGAGTGGTTGGCTAAGGGGGTAGGGGGAGTGTTCGGATCTGAGCCGTCCAAAACACGTTTAGACGGCTAGGATACTCACTAGGTATCGCCACGTGGTACCCAATTTGCATCTGAAAACTTCTCCCCAGTGATAGTATATCGACTGAGGAGTAGAGAGAGTGTTTGGATCTGAACTGTCCAAAACATATTTAGACGGCTCGAATACTCACTAGGTGTCGTCATGTGGTATCCAATTTGCACCTGAAAACTTCTCCCCAATGATAGTAGTATATAGGCTTATACGTTCATTGGGCATATGCCAAATGAATGCTCTAGGATTAGGGAACCTAGTAATTAGCCTTTATATTCCAAGGCTATGCAACCACTAATTGAGCTCTTTCTCTCAAAACCACGTCAACGCCACCTCATGTCTCGTAACTCCACTTGCAGCAACTACTTGACACCAGAGAAACCACCACCTACTACACTTATAACCCACGCGAACCACCATCAACCACCGCGGTCGATTAATGCAACACCATCGATCCAGTGGTGTAAACGAGTTGATAGAGTTGGTCACGTTGCAAGCTGAGCAAATATTGTCCAAGAATTGGTGGGTTCTGGAATAAGAGATCACACTCCAATAAACCAATATGGACTTTCATGATTCATCGACACACGGATACTTATAAAGGAAGAAATTAAGCTTCAATCCCCTTAGGTTCCGTTCCGGAAACCAAATAAGAACGTATTTTTTATGTAATAAGAAGGCTTATTCCGAAAAGTAAGAAGATTGGTGCTTATTTTGGAAGAATTTGTATAGGTACCAACCGGCCGGAGAGGAAAATCATACCGGTGGCCGCGTCGGGCGGTCTCCGGCCACCGGACGGCTGATTCGATCCGTCCAAAAATTTAAAAAAAAAAAAAAACGAGGGGGCCAAAGCGAGAATCAACCTCATCCGAGGTGTGTAGAGTGCTTGATCCGAGCACCCATTTTCCGTGTAGGGTGCTTGATCATATCTACACGGAAAAGAGGTGCTCGGATTAAGCACCCTACACACCTCGGATGCCGTTGATTCCCGCGTAAGCCCCCTCGGTTTTTTTTTCCGAATATTTGGATGGCTCTGATCGGCCGTCCGATAGCCAGAGACGGCACGGCGCGGCCGCCTGTACGAGTTACCTCCGCCAGCACCCATTATCATAGCAACAGTCTTATTTTTTGTATAAGACAACTTTAAGCTCAAAAATTATATGTTTACGCAAATAATTTTCCTACCACTATGGATCTTGTTTGATAGATCTTATTGAGATCTTTAATACGGTGCAAAAAAAAAAAATGAATTTTTTTTTTCATTTACATTATTTTTTAGTTTTAAAATGTGAAAGGAACTTTTTTTGTTTGAGTTTTGTGGAATGACCCTTCTTATTTTTGAATGAGAATTGACAAAATAAGTACTTCTTTTTTAAGAAAGTTTCCGGAACGGAGCCTTAGTAATGTGGTAAATATTTGAAATAAAAGTAAAAAAAAACCCACCACCACCCAAAGAGCAATATCTCATTCCGTTTCAAAAAAAAAAAAAATGGCAATATCATTATGTAACGTAAAGCTAAACTTTATTCGGGTTTTTTCCACTCAAAAATGATGCCAAACAAACAATAACACTTTTTCTTGATAACAAACAAACACAAACCTAGTAAGTACCTAACGCAAAATAGTGAGTTCGATTTGATTACTGCTCCGTTTGTTTCGATGCAAAATTCATGTAAAATGTTTTTACAAAAAACAAAGTTCAAAATTTTATTTTTTGGTGTTTGGTTGACTCATGAAAAATATTTTCACAAATCGACAAAATATAGTGTAGAGAGAGGGAGACTTAAACAATGGAATTCAAAGAGAGAGATCTAAGAATAAGATAATTGAATGTACATACGGCCTGACAATCGAGAAAACTGAATAGTTAAAATTGCAGTAGAAGAAAGCGGATTTAATTTGAAAAATAACCTAGGAAAAATTTAAAGATAAATTATTTTTATCCAATTAATAAAAAATATTTTTTTATTTTTTATACAACTAAACACCCAAAAATAGATAAAGCACTCGATATTAATCGCTGGGATTGCTTTGCACATCGAGACAAAGAGGTAGTGGGGGTACTGTAAATACATGCGGATATTGTCCTTTTCTCCAAATGGTGGGGGGAAATCCAGCAATAAATCTGTCATAAATCTGTTCACGTACGTTATTTTCCATGTCCAAATGATGGCCCAACCAATTGGACCACAAAACTCTTTTTGCCCAACCTCACTTTAGCCAGCCCACAGAAATAGTAGCTCTTTTCTTCTTGGCTAAGGAAAAAAGAGTACGGGGAGGAGTGTTAGATTTTTTTTTGGAGGATTTCAACTTATGCAATTGGCAATAGGTGAAAAGGCCTCGAGAATATATTAACCAAGTCTGGATGGCTTAAATGGGCGATATGGAAGAAGTCTAACATTCCCCCTCATGTGCAGCCCAGATGCACGTGAAGGTGACAGACCTGAAGACCAGGAGCTAAGCGATTGATTTGGACGATGATGACAAGGTATAAATAATAAAGTATATATACAACCCTAAAACTAGGTTTACAAGGTATAAATAATAAAGTCACTCTCTTTAATAGCTTAAACTTTAAAATGAGTTAGTGATTAACAATCTAATAAGGAGGGGATGATCGGGCATCGCAGCTCTCTCCTGAATGTGGCCATAGAGACTTTAGATTCACTTCGGCAGGACCTCAAAAGAGACCAAAAAGTTATAACAATTACCGTTCCACCAGGGCTAATAGCTAGAACACAATCAGACTTCACAAGAAAGCAAAGTTTGAGAGGGTGTCCTTAGCATGACTCGAACCTTAGACCTCGCTTGACCACCCAAATCACTTGATCTGGAGTAAGCCATGAACCATTAGGCTACGTACCACTTTTGGTGGTTGCACAGAAACAGCTCTACATCACTGTTTACTCTTGGATGGTGGGGAAGGAGCTGGGTGGACCTGAAATTCTGAAAAGGTCCCCTTTGAATTTTGAATCATCTCATATTTGAACCATTTGATTTTCAAACTCTTCTTTTCTCTCTTCTTGGATCAAAGTTGAACCATTGATGATGCTTTTTTGACCATGAGCAAGGACAGCAGCGGATTCTATAGGGCCTTCGAGTACGTTCTTATCATGTGGAATTTGGAAAAAAGAAGAATTTTTTTTTTCATTTGAAATTAATTTAATGCGTTTATGGAAATTGAGTAATTTACAAAAGAAAACATAACCCATGAGACATATCTTGGTTATAAGCCCACGTTACTGAGCTCGGCATCCATGAGACATATTAGTTGTGAGTGATGTCTGAACACATTCTGGCAAAACCCTAAACTCTAATTATAGATCATGTATTAAGTTTAGAAAATGATTTTCCCACTCCCTTTTTTTGATAAATACACCTCTTTTTGTCTTTTAGTAAAAAAATTACACATAAAAATTTCAGTAAAAAACAAAAGTAGAATGCATTTATCGAAAAATAGAGTGTGAAAATCACTGCCCATTAAATTTGAGCTCATTTCACAATTGAGGCAGTCCAATAAATTTGATACTAGAGTATTTTCCCAAAAAAAATTCCAATAAAGATCAATAGATGAATGATTCTCACTTATAGTGAGTCATCAAAAGAATAATATTTTTAATGGTGTTGGTAATATTGAACCTATTATGCAACACTCTCAAATTTTAAAAATTTGTCGTCGACTACTATCTAAAGTAGTGGAGTATATCTATTTTGTTTTTGTGCAATAATGATATTTATCTAGGTATGAAAAGTCACATTTTTCTGTTTATTGAAAGCAGTATCATATTAACATTGCCAATCTATTTTAATATACGAGAAATATGTTAAGTGTCTTTGTATATTAAAATGTTTAACTAATGCCACTAAAAATATGTTTAACTAATAAATTTTTAATGTATTTTTTGTTGGCGCAAGCTGGCCCTGGTTGGAATCTGCCAATCAAGGTCACGTGGTGAGATGTGGTGAGAAAATCACAACAACAGTGCAGTGAGTCATCTCAATCGTCTTAAAGTGTTTTAAATGGTCCAAATAAAAAAAAAACTCTTTGCATGAAGAAAAAAAAAATCCCGTGAAGAAAAGATTTTTCCCACAAAGAATCTTTTTATAATTCGAACCATTTTTTTTTATCAACAAAGAAAAAGTTTCCATATCAACGACTGAGATGACTCACTACACCCGTGAATTGACTTACTCATCACAAGATCCCCGGATCCGCCGTGATAGTTTCAGAAAATTTAAAGATATTTTTGTTTGACTTGTGAAAAGAGAACAATTAATGTATTTTGCGACATTTGAAGAGGGTCTTATCATTAAATAACCGTCCCGAACAAAAATTTTACGTATCACATTAATGCAAGAGTATCTTTTCGGAAAAATGCTTTTGAGGGTTCCACAGCTGTGAGACAATTACGGGAGAAAATCTACATCCATTCCAAAATGGAATTATGGATAAGCAATATGGAATTCTTGAATTTTTCTAAAACAAATGAACTTTTGAGTGCTTTAGAGTTCAGTGAAAGCCAGTTGCTTGCAAAAAAAAAATCATAAGCAACGTTACGTGGTGCTCTAGACTGCTTCAGAACCACACATTTATTTATTGTCAACATTCTTCCTCATGGACCTCATGAAAATGTGTAATCGTGGAGTGGTTTGGAGTAATGGTGCTCCCGAACTACTAAAAATAATTTCACGTTTGTTATCCTCCTCTCCAAACCACATTTTCTCTCCCGATGTCCCTTGCCATAGTCTTTTAAGCTAAGTTGAAACATATATGTCCTTTCTTTCTTTTTTCTACAATCTAACAAGTGTCTGATTCAACCTATACCCCTCTCAATTAATCTTTGGTAGATAATCTCCTCGTTCTCCAGCGAGACTCCAACAAAAGCCGACACAAAACATCATACCAACTCTGTTTTTGGTCTATCTATTTCTTTGCTTCTGATTAATACTACCCTTTAAGTCTTTTGATACCGTCATAAAGATGCAATCTTGACTAGATTTTGTATTTTATTTAACTCTGTTACTCATCAGCTGTTTTGCTTGCGTTTATAAATACCCTCAAAACCCAAAGAGCCTTTTATTACATCTCATCTCTCGCCCTTATAAAAGCGACATAATACCAAACTTCAATTCCTCCCTCTCAGCTTCATTCATTTTTCCTCCTCCTAAAAAATTCCTACCTCTTCAAATGGCTCAGGTAATCAAACTTCTTCCAGTTCATGAGATAGTTATGGATGTCTGTTTATGTTTTCTAGCACTAAAATCAGATCCAATCTCTGAGTTTTATTATTTTTCCTCTTTCTTTTTTCATTTTTTGTTTTTGTTGGGAAAATTCTACTTCCAGAAGAAGGTGGTGTTGAAGGTCATGACCATGGCCGATGACAAGACGAAGCAGAAAGCCATAGAAGCCGCCGCCGATATCTATGGTGCTCTCCTTTTCATACAGACCCAAGATACTATTTATTTTAAATTCCCCGTTAAAAGTTTCTTTTTTTAGTGTTAAAAACAGAACAATTTTAGCCTAATGCTCTGTTTGTCCTTTTCCCTTTTGTATTCCCTAAAGTCTCTCTCTCTCTCTTGAACTGGGTATGTGTTGGATCCGCAGGGGTTGATTCGATTGCGGCTGATCTCAAGGATCAGAAGTTAACAGTAATCGGAGACATGGACCCGGTGGCGGTGGTGAAGAAACTGAAGAAAGTGGGAAAGGT
>BPLS01028221.1:173397-192014 GCA_019656275.1 Rhododendron kiyosumense
CGGTGCTGCAGTGGGATCTTCGGTACTGCCGTATCCCAGCTTCGAAGCGACCACATTCTTAGCTGCAATTGCCTTATCGGCATATGGGATTTTCTGGGTGTAGCTGCTTTGGTTTGATGGTAGTTTGGTAACGTTGTCGAGTGGTGCGTCTTCGGGTTTATCACCATCAAAGCTTTTCGAGATTGACCCTGGATCGTCGGGGTTGGTGGTGGAAGTGGGTAGAATAGGTTCTTGTGAGAAGTGATCTTGGCTTTCTGTGTACGTTTCGGGTGCCCGTTCGGAGATTGGTTTCGATTCTGGTTTACCATCGTCGACGTTCAATTTGTTGAAAGACTTCAGAATTGAATTAATCCCTGGTTCCTCACCACCTGTTAGGAATAACACTGATTTCAGTCCATATTTGATTCTGTATGAAAGAGAGTAATGCATGGAACTTCACATCAAATCCAATGGTACAAAATTAGGGGCAGAGTTTTTGAGCATATGATTCACAGAAATGAACGCCTTTGAAGCAGGAAAGAGTAAATGAAAAGGTTGATGCTACCATAGTTTACATCAGATCCAACAAACTTAACCTATGTAACAAAATTTTGCCTGATACGTTTTGGGATCTCAAAATCTCTAGGTATGGTTTTTCATAAATTTTCTCTATCTCTCTTCACTCATTGCTCTCAAAAACCTCGCTCAAAATCCAAACAGGATGATCTGTTTCAATTGCAGTGGGTGAATTTGTACAAACTATGCTAAAGGTTGAAGGTAACCTGAGAAATTTACATGGTATATCTCTTTCAAATACAGAAACAGAACACGAGTTCAAATCTTCTGTACCATATACGAAATTGTTGCACCATAAAGGAAATACTGAAGCCATGAATTGTAGTCTTACCAGCGCCAGTTGGATCGGTGACTTTGCTCTGATAATCGGGCGTGTAAGGATCCTCCTCCATTGCAGCTGGTGTTTCCGAACTGATCTTCGGATCCCCCATGTGACCACCTTCCCCATGTACAAAATTCCCAGCGGATTCAGAGGCCGGGGTTCCGAGAGTTCCAGAAGATGAAAACAAGCTGTCTTTGTTCTCCGGCACCTGCACGCCGCCTGCCCCCATGCCTGTTGGCCTTGCGGTATCCACCGCACGGTTGTCTGTGTTCTCGTCCGGCCACTGCGAAGATGGCCTTGTTTGTGCGTCTGTGTATTTGGAACCGTATTGATCCTCCGCCGCCGTTGCCGGTTTTCCCAACTTGTCATCGGGCTTCTTCTGCCCTGCCACGGTGCTCGTAACTGCCGGAGACTCGTACTCTGCAACACAGTCAAGGTCATGGAGCCAGTATGTCAATTACTACTATCTCAACTAGTAATAAACAAAACTGATTTACAATGTTTTAGAAACAAAAATGAATGTCAGTTTCTAGAACTTCAAAATCAATAAACAAACAACAGCAGAGATGGTCAAAAAGATGAGAATTAATTTTCTATGTAATCACTCATCAGAAATCAAAAGATGAAAATAACAAGGGAAAACTCTAAAAATTGCATCTTTGTTTATCCCTTTTTTTTTTTTTTCAATTTCAAATCTTAAGGAGGGAAACATCTGTTTAAATTGTGTGCAAAAATCATACACAAGTATCTCCAGAATAACTTTTTTTTTTAAATGAGTTTTTCTGTTTCGAAACAGAGTGGAATTACAATAAACCAATCATAAAGTCCACTTATATGCTACTATAATATAAGTCTAGTTGAGAGCATTATACTTGGTGCGGTGTCATGCACTTCCGAGTCTTCCACCATTTGTTCATCTTCTTCCTCATCGTGACCCTGATCATTCTGATTGGTGTTATCAACATCTGGGCCGTGACTAGTTTTCATTTTAATCGTGTCCTTCATCTTCCTCGCCTTTGCCTTGGCCTTCTGGAACACCGACGTTTTCTCCTGACGATTATCCTCTGCCCCTTCCATAACTGAAACAAATCCAAGACTCTGTAAGTACCTAAGTAGCCAAAACAGGAAAAAAAACATGCAGAAATTTAACGGAGGATCAAATCTCACCTTCGTTGGAATGGAGACCCTGTTGGCGTGGGATTTGCGAGTAGTAGAGAGTTTTGATTCTGTATACTAGAAGAATGTCGCAGATTGAGAGGATTGATATGCACAGAGTCAGTAGAGGGGATTTCAGTTTTTAAATAGAGAGGGAGGAGAGGGAAGAGAGACAGATGGGAGTGGACTAGCAGTAGAGTATTACTCCCTCCGTCCCAAATTCATTGTCCTTTTTTGATATTCGTGCAGTTTTCAATCGCTTATATCTTTCAATGTAAATCTCCAAAAATATGCAATATGGATCTTATTTGATAGATTTCAATTTGTTCTATAATACAAAGATGTCAAAATCATGAAAAATATTATAAATTGAAAGATATAAGCAAGAGACAAAAAATTGAAAAAGGAATAATGGACAATGAAAATGGGACGGAGGGAGTAAATTGCATGATGATTTTGCCAGCATCGCACAGAGGGGAGTTGGTATCGGTGAGACACGTGTTGGATGACCGACACGTCTTTTGTCGACGGAAGCGTGTCTCGTGTTCATTGAGGGACATGGCGTCGTGGCACCAGTGATTGGTTTATGATTTAAGGAAAAAAATTCATTGCCGAGCAGATATCACGTCGTGCCCACTCGCGCGTCCGATCTATCTATTTCGTTTTTGAACGGCTTAAATTTGAATAGAGGAAAGGAGAGAGAAAGTGTTGGGGTGAGAGGAGAGGGAGGATTTTAATACGTGCCATTTAAAAATGCATCGGACAGCTCGGATGCGACGAACGGGTACTATATAGAATATATCCGCTCCGGCACCGAAAGCTTTAGATATTTTGAAGAGAGAAGAAAAATCAGTGGAATGGATAAACCGCTGCCTGTTCAAAAAAAAAGAAAGACAAACCGCTGCCGACGTTTGGAATCTATCTACCTATCTTTAATATATACGTTTGTAATTAATGCTAATCGTCAATGTGTTTGGATTGTCTAGAATTTAAAAAAACTCTTCTATGAATAAGTTTAATTTTTTTGAGAGAGAGTTTGAGCGAATCGTGACCATTTATTACAACAATAAATAGTTAGATATTGGTACTATTTGGTATTGGTCGTAGTGTCCCATTGTTTGTTGGATTACTTGGATATCATGTTGTAATCACCATTAAGATCATTATTGGTTAAATTGCTCGTGAGATTAATTTACTATTATTTTCTTGTGCACTGTATATACCAAATTATGTTGACATAAAAAATTATTTTGATCTCAACTGTCATTTTAGTGAGCTTGTCAGCTGACGGATTTATTTTAACTTCTTTTTTTCAGGCAAGTTAAGAGTTAGGCAAGGACTCTAATGGTAACTCGGGGATTTTTTCGTTTGACCTTCTTTAGGGTGTCTCATCATAGTTCAGTTTTGCTTATCGCTTCCGCTTTTAAAAATATTTTGTCTAATATTTGAATCTTCATTATTGTTGATTCATGGATGCTTGTTTTTTTTATCTCTCTACTATTTCTATTTCTATTTCTATCTCTCTATCTATCTATCTATCTATCTATTTATTTCTATTCTGTACAAATCAATTCATACTAAGTACATCACTATAGCTTTGTTATAGCTTTGTCATGCATCTTTACTTTTCCAACAGTCCCTCTTCTAATTAACGGATCTACAGTCTTTATCCATCAATCAATCAATTATTAATTAATCAATATCCTATGCAAATGTGTTTAAATTTCAAAAGTCTCTAATTTTCCAATCCAAAATTCCTAAATTTTTAACTTATTATAAAAAAATAAATAACCCTCACTTTGTTCCAACTAGCCATACTCCAAACGAAAAAACCACCGTCCCACGATCCCAACTCCCTTGCCGACTTCCACTTCTAAACTCCCATGGGCCATGGTACACGTTGCACATGAGTTATTTTTTTTTCTGTTTTTTATCCAGACGTTGCCCAATGACTCAAAAGCAAAAAACCCTTCATATATAAAACGCCAAAACCCTTCACATATAGAACCGATTTGGGCACTGCTATGGGCTCTTTTCATGGTTAAAAATTGAAATCCTCTTCCTTCCACCCTACATTCAACCAGAATTTCCTTTGCTCAAAGGTTATTCTCCATTTTATAATCATCTACTTATAATCAAATCACATTTCTTTTCTTAATGTTGTTTATACGTATATACTATTTTCCCTATTGATTTTCATTTCCGAATTACCTATTTACAATCATCTATTTTTTGATTTGTAATTTTTTTTTTCCTCAAGGTTTTGATTCAAGCAAGTCATTGATCAAGCCAAAAGATTGGTTCAAGCTCAGCTCCTTTCGGCACGAAAATTAGGTGGACCAATTACCAATTGCTAAGATTGGTTTTTTTCATTTTAGAATTATCTACACACAATCATCTATTTATTTGTTCGTACTATTTTTTTTTTCCATGATTTTGATTCAAGTAAGTAGCTGCGTTCAATCAATTATGAGCATAATACTGAACCACACTACTTTTGTATTTGCTACAGGAATTAGTTTCCTGGTCGCTTAGCAATTAATATATAAGGTTGGTATTATTAATTTAAAAAATCACGTGTGCTCTCAATTTATGGCACATAATTGTAAATGGTGTCCCCAAAACAAAAAGTGAAGAACACAAAAATCGTGAATCCTCCCATACCATGAAAGAGCCTTTTGTAACACCTCCCCATGTTTTCTTCTTCCACAATTATGTTGTGTTTGATATATTATGCATGTATGATTTGGATCCACATACTACGTATTATGTCATGTATATTTATTGGATGTGCACGTTAATCTCACACATGTAGGTTAATCAAGCTCGTGCATAGAATGGGTAGAACACTAGTGTCTTTAACTGGAATATAACAGTTGTACCTTGATCTATATTCCAGAGATTATTCAACATCCTGGTGTTCATATTTTAAAAATCTTTGATAAATGATAACGATGGATCGACAAAAATTTGCACACGCATTATAGGGTGAATATTAAAGATTTAAAATAGCAATTACTTTTGCTTAACTAGAATATTATAGTAACTTAAAGTATTTTTTTGCAAATGAAGTTAAAATCCAATGGTAATAACTAATAAGCACCATATATTTTGTTTTTTTATGAGAAAAACAAAACTTAAGTAATTTTTTGGAAGTTGACTTACTTTTAGTTGCTTTAGTTGTTAATAGACTAGACTTAGTTTTCTGATCTCAATTCTGTGTTTCTCATTCGTATATGTTAAAAAAAAAAGCCACAAAAAATGAACAAAGTGTGGATTGATTGTTAAAATGTTAAAAGAAAAAGTAAAAATAATATAGAATTGGTAATGTGAATTATTTTTTGTCCTTTTTGTGTTTTTTAATTCATCTCATTCAGACAAAACAAACAATCAAACAAATTTAACGCAAATTAACAAAAAAAAAATCAGATTAATTTTTTTAAAAAGGCTCCAAAACTTGGAAGTATTTTAATTTGGGGAAAATGACAGCCCAAAACGTGCTTTGATAATTAATACTCGCCAAAACATGTCCTTGGCCATCATTTTCCCTTTAATTTGAACCAAACTAGTCCAAAAGGAGCCTAATTTATTGGTGATGCTCTTCCATCCCCACGGCCCATTCAAATAACCCAAAGAATTCGGACTGATGGAGTTCCGGTTTTTTGTATTTTGATTTTATATATAAATTGAGTTTATTTCTGGTCAAAAAGTAAGAAAAATGACGGCTAATGACGTGTTTTGATAATTAATACATTCTAAGGACATTTGTTAATGGACAAAATATCTTTAATGGATATTAATTATCAAAACACGTCATTGACCATCATTTTCCGAAAAAGTAGTAACCCAAAGAAGGAGGAGGGAAAAAAAAGAAGAAGCAGCAAATGAGCACAAAAAAATCCCTCTATAAATAGCTTCTACGCGCCAATTCCTCCTCGAAACAAATCCGTTAGCCAAAATTTTCAAACCTCCCCCTCCTCCTCTCCTCTCTCACTCCAAAATCCAACTCTCGCACCCTTCCAGCCTCCAATGCGAACTCGATTCCTCAGCGCCGATTACTCCACGTCCTCCGCACTCCAAGCTCTCGAAACCCTAGACTTCCTCCGCCTCCCGCCGCCTCGCCTCCCTCCTCCTTCCGATCCCTCAACCTCCGAAATCCTTCGCTGCTTCCACGACGTCTCCGCCCCGATCCTCTCTCTCCACGCTGATTCGCTCCCGATCGATGACGCTCTCTCGAAGTTCTTCTCTGACGTCGTTCCTCGTTCTATTGACGTCGAAACCAGAGATGTTCGGTTCGATCAGAAGAGGAACTTCGGTCTTCGAAGCAATGCCGAGGTTCGAATCATTAATTTGCATCGTTGCCACTGATTTGAATCGTTGATTTCGTTGTTGATTTTTTCATAAGTTGCTGCATTTGTTTTTTTAAAGCTTGATCAGTTGTTGTTTGCCAGAATTTAGGTTCCTTTTTATCCTACAGTGAACAGTCAATCAAGTCGGAGCACGTGCATATTCAAATTGTACGGTTTAATCAACATTTCAGTGATAAATTTCAGTTTCTTTTTCCATCACTTCAGCCGTGATTCGATTTCGTTGAAGAACATGCAAGTAGTTTCACTGTGGAAAGTAAAAGGAGTGTAGGTCTTAATTTATGAGAAGTACTTGTAGTGAGTACCAGTTAGTATATAGGATGTTTTAACTTTCGTTTCAATATTTGTTATTTTAATCCTTTGAAATTGAGGTCTTGGTTGATTCAGCGGTGAAGTTTGGAAACTAATCATTCTCGTAGAAGTGTTGAGGTTTGGTTAAAGATGACGGTGTAAGTTTAATCTCATCTTTCGGTGAAGATTCAATGTTGCATTCCAGTGTGTGAATAAAATTTACACAAAGTTTGCCTATTATGTGATATTACTTAACCAAATATGAATACGACCATTTTGGTAGGTTTCATATTTTGTTAACACGGTCAACCAGAGTTTTGAATTGGCTGCTCTTGTTTTCTTCTCCTCTCTCCCACACATGCGAAATACCGATTGAATTCTTGTAGATTGAATTCTAGTGGCTACTTTGTAACTTAGTGAAGGACCTTGATTTTTAAGTTTGTTATAGACTATTTATGGGATTAACTTGCTGGAAGAAGTTGCGCTTTTTACTAAGCAAAGGAAGTAGAGAGTCAGACAAATATTAGATCTTCTTCCCTTGGGGATTTAGTTATCAGAAGCATGGATTATTTAATTCTTTATTGAAGTCTAGTTAATGTTGTTGCAGGATAACAATGACTTCTTTTGTAATCGTATGGAAGAAAATGGTTTTGAAGCTGTTGAATTTGAAATGCCAGAGTTGGATCTATCCTTGGTAAGATTTCCTACTAAATGCAGGTGTTTGATACAATTAGGCATGTAACTATTTTATTATATTCATGTCCTGTATTGCGAAGTTTCTTATGTACTCTCTAACAATGGCGCTTGTAGGAAAATGCTTGCTTCTTTGAAGAGGAGAAGATTGAACTTTTTGCTGAAGTTGAGGAGGCTGATATGAATTTGGTAAAAGTTAGAATACTCCTTTTATCTTCCAACTGTTATGTAAATCCATTTTTGCAATCAACATCTTTGCTTAGGCGCAGGTTGTGAGTGGTAAAAGAGCAAACCAGATGTGATGAAGTTTCTACCTTCTTATTGTCAAAGTGTCAATATTGCCTTTGCTTTCCCCATCATCATCAATAGAAAAAACAGTCCAAACTTCACAATATTGCGGATATGATTAGGAACACTTTGTAGCCAGACAGCTCTCTCTCACTCTGTGCACTATGCCTATCTATCCATCTTCTCTCTGTCTATGTATCTAGCTGTACAATGCCCTTATGCTCCATAAAAGTTAGTGTGATAGCAAATTTTGTCCTTTCTTGCAGGACATACTCGACCCAAAGCTGATGCTTCGCCAGCCCTTTGAGATTCTAAAATCATTTTATTCAGTTGATGATATTACTCCCGAGTACCATATGGAGCAGAATAATTTTCTTTTAGAAGAAACTGCTTGTGATCAGGACCAAGTTCGCCTCCATAATAGCACGTTCCCAGTTTTGGAAGTGGATGAGATTGGTTTGGAAATTTCCAGTGGCATACATATGGAGGAGGGATTTCTTCTTCTTGAAAATAGAGAAGTGTGCCCGCAAAGAGAACTAAAGGTTGATACCCAGGAGCTTTTGGGTTCTTGGGACGTTGACATCTTAGATTATCTTGGAGGTCATAGTTTATCAAATCAGTGCTTTGAAGCTATGCCATCATACTCAACCTTTCCTCTAGAAATGGATGTAATTAGCATTATTGAAATCCCACTTATTGAAGGAAACTCTGCATTTCAGCAAGGCATACCGGATGATAATTCGTTTTGCTGTGTGATCCAAGTTAATTTTGAGGAAATCCAGTTCCTTGAGTCTGACTCCTACCAGTTTCTAGAAGTCTTTTCCAACTCTTTAACAGTTTGTGAAGCAGAAACATGCGAACAGATGTTTGTAGAGGAGTCAAACTTGGGGAGTTTCAATGAATTGATTGTTAGTCATGAGCTCACTCTGGTGGATGAGTCATTTAAATCATTGCCCATTCCTATTCTTTCCGATCCTGAAAAGATAAGGTTGCAATTTTTGTTTGTGGAAGAAATGCTAGCTGGTTTGAAGCCACAACATCATTCTACTTCTGATGGTATATATTTGGACTGGCATTTTTTGGAGGATGATTATAGCAACTGTGAGAAGTACTCCTTATGTTGGAAACAAGTGGCGGAGATAAACGATTACAGTGTCAATTCTGATGTGGAACCTCTGAATGATGGCATGCTGATATTTGATCTTGTTTCCTCTGGTGATACACTATACGGAGCAAGGGTAGAAGATAACAAGGAAACTCTAAATATACTTCTCCCTCATGTTCCCACAGTAACTGAGTCATTTAATGACATTGCTTCAGGTAAGTTTTTAAATGATGGGTGTGAAAAACATGTCGATGGAGAAGTTTTATCTGGCATCAATTTGGAGGGAGGTTCTACTTTAGCTGAATCAGTGCTGCCATTTAGTGATCTAAATTTTTTATTAAATCCTCGGGGGGCTACTGCAGGGAGAAGTTCTAAACCTGCAGTCAAGGCATTTGCTAGGAATGCTGTGTTTCCTGAAGTTTCACGTATTAACCAAGCTGCACCATGTGCCGCCCCCGCAGTGCAATTGCAGCAGCGGGATCTCAAGTTGCATGAAATTAAGTTGGCTGGTAATGAATTGGAGCTCGTTGATTACTTCCACGATGAGAAGTGTGATATAGGATCCTCAAGAGCTGGAGATGAAGCAAGAGCTTTCAGCATGCCTTTACCAGTTCCACGTTTGACTTCAGCTGTGGAACAGGAGAGAATTCCCACGAACGTTTCTTCAACAGTCATCATAGTTAACACCAAGAATTTTGATAAAGAGATGATTATTTCCAGGAGAAGCACATACCAAAAGATTCAAGCAATGGAGAAACAAGGAGCACAAGTTGTTGAGCGTGATTTAAAACTGCCTGTGGATGTTATAGTTAGTGCTGCAATTTGCTTGGTGTGGTATGATTGCAGAAACATTGCAAAGAAAGCAAGTGCTCCTGATGAGTCTTCTTCATGCTTAGCCTTGTGCATTGAAAATATTGCAGCCAATGTTCTGACCTCATTGAGTTTTGCTTTCAGCAGCTGCATTCTGGTAATTTTTGCCCTATAGTGTTAAGATTCGAGCTATTGAAGATGTGTTTCAAAACTGCTTTATGTGAGGGAGCATATCTACTTTAGAAACATAGATATTGTCCATTTCTGGAAACTTTGCATTTTGTTTGAGAAACTTGGTATGCTTGCATTTTCCTGTGGAGGAAACCTCTCCCATTGATGTCAGTAGTACTTTGTGGTATCAGTTCATTCCTCGTTGCATGAGCTTCTGCGACATGAGAGCCTTTTCTTGTTCACCACCATATCAATTCGTAGTTGTTTTGTCAGGTCTTTGAGGGTGAAAGCAGCTTCCTTGCCGCTGTAATGGAATCATCAGATGAACTGTATGCTGCAGCAGCAAGCTTGAAGATTGACCTGCAACTCTTTTGTTCATACTCATCTGAATTGACTGATGAAATTATATTGAGCTGCATTGGATGCGTCCCCAAGTTAACTACACACTCTTATCCTAAAATGCCTGAATCAGAAACCCTGGCAGAATATTTTCTTACGACATTTCCTTCAATTAATCCCCTCTCAGCTCATGCAATACTGTCCTCAGTAAGCATTCTTGGTGAGTTTCTTGAGTGGTCACATGAGCACAGGATTCGTGCAATCCAGAAATATCATGTTCCTGATGAAAGCGTTAGTTTATTCAGTACTTTGTGCAAATATGGGGAGCGTGAGGATTCTAGATCTGCGATGACTGATTGTTCCTCTTCTGTGTCCTCTGCTCCAGACTCAGAAAATTGTCAGGAGAAAACTGACTCTGTTAGAAAGAAACGGAAGTACATTGAGAGTCCTCCCAAAACTGACACACCTGTGGATAACTTGTTTGATTTTCAACTGCTAAAACAATTTCCTGATGGCGGCATGAATCCTCCCAGAGTATCCAACCCACATGATACTTGGATGTCCGATGTTGAGGAGATGTTCGACGAGATTGAAAAGCCTGATGCTTTTGTCGGTGGTAAAGTGTTTAGTCAGAAACAGGGTTCAGGACCTTCAAGAGGGGCTGGGATATCAAATGAACTAAAAAAGCCCAGTTGGCCTTTGGATGATAAAATTTTTGGTCCACAAGATGCAATTGATATGGCCCTGATGAACAAACTGGATTTCCGTCTAAAAAATGATTCGGCAAATCTGCAGGAGGACTTAATAGGCGAAGTCATTGATATCCATGATAGTTCTTCTCTCGTTGAGGACTTATCTACTTTTGCAAATTCATTGGATCCCTCGTGTTTGGTGTCTCAGACAGCTAAAGGTCGTGCATTGGGGAATGTTCAGACTGCTAAAAGATTGTCATTTAGTAGAAGCTCCCATCCTACTTTTCCCACTGCGGCTGAGATTAGCTCCGACTCCAATATTCTGGTTGAAGATTATGGACAGGGTTTAAGGGAAGGATATGATAGACATACAGATGAAGATTTCAGTAAACATGAAACTTCTTTAAGGCACCAAGAAAAGCTTTTAGAGGATCATTCGATTCAAAGAACTGCTACAAATTTCCCCCGGCTGTCAGTTCAGGAGGAGGATATACAACACCATGGTGGAACACCATTATCAAAAGCCGTTCAGTCTGCTCAACCACATCAAGGATCACCTTGGACGATAGAGTTTCTGAACAGAATAAGGGAAAGGAGCAGATCGCGTCAGCGATCCCTTCCACATGGCATGTCGCCCCTTTGTTTTGCATATTCCGGGAATGTATCCAAGGTTACAAAGAGAAAAAGTCCATCTATTCTTGACTTTTACAAGTATCAAGGGGGTAGTACTACCAGGAAAATTATCGAACAGAAAAGGCAAAAGAGACCTACACAACCATCATCTTCATCCAAGAATGAGAAGACTTCAGCATCTTTTGGTCCATCATGGACTCCACTTGACAAGAGAGCAAGACGGGTGTGTTAACTAGCATTTGGTATATCAAGTTATTGCATTATTATTCCATTGAAACTTACATTTAATTAACTGCAGACGCTATCCTTTTCAATGGGTGGAGGTGGAGTTCAGAGTAAGCTGGTCTGGAGTGATAAAGATGCCCAGACCATGGACAGAAGATTTTACAACTGAGCATGACATAGCAGGAGGTGTCGGCACTACATGTATAAATTTGGGATCATTTACAACTGTATTGAGGCTTCATCACCTCTGATTGTAATTAAATGTGGTTTCTATATGCAGCTTGTGCTGGAACTTCAACAATTGATTACCAATCTGAGAGAGCACGTAGCCTTCATGTGCATCATACATACGCTTTGGTTATTGGTAAGCTCAATCTGGACATCTGCTCCCTGGTTTGGGTCACAGGCAATTTTCATTTGGGAGAAAGAAAAGAATTCTCTATGTTTATAGGAGGAAAAAAACTAGTTGTAGATAAAGTCATACTTCTACACCCGAAAATGGAATAATAAACACCAGCTCAGTTTTAGTTTGGAACATGCACCTCATATCTCTATCTTGGTGTCTATACTTTTGAAGTGAATTCCATCTATCACATATTATGCCAGTCTATTACATGAATTTCTTCCACGTGCGAATCCATTTACATGTTACTGGCATAAGTAATTTACATCCAGAGTGAGCAAAGAAACCTAGTTTCAATCAAAATTTTCATTTTTAGATAGTTTGACCTACATTGACCTTTTTGCGAACTTGAATGCAAACTTCCCAAACGGAAGCCATATTTCCTGTATTTCATTAAGTTTGCGGCAGCACTATTGGCCTATAGCCATACACCATACATCAATATTACACAAAAATGTCGGAATTCTCCATGATAGTAGTGATTTTCGTATTGTAGACTCTTAGGGCATGGTTTGCCACATGAGCATGTGCTGTTGAACTGATCAATTGCCTGGTTTAGCAAACATCTGTCGTGGTAATTCCAATAGAATTTGGGGCTTCAAGTGTTCACCATGCATCGCTTCTATACGTGAAATTTTTGTACTTGTTCATTAGAGCAATTGGCAGTCTTCGCATATTTTTAAAAAGTATCCCTTTCTTGACTAATGTGCTGCTAATCTTTGAGCTTATTAATAGAAGGAATGTGCTGCCAATGTCAAACAGTCGAGAAACATTTCTGTTACAAACTCTCAGTTGTTCAAAATGACCTAGTTGGTGAAAGAGGCCCTGTGTTCCTGAAAACTTACTGGCCCTGTGTTCCTGAAAACTTACTTTCTTTTTCTGGAAAATGTCTTGCCTGTACTAGTAATGTGAGAATTGAAAGAGGTCCATAATGTAGGACCTCCGGCAAAATTGAGATTTCTGTTTCCATCTATTTTATTGTTACTTGTTTTTCCAAGCTCCTTAGTTTCAAGTCTCAAGCGGCATACACTGTTGAATGTTTTGCTGCCTCTGCAACTGCAACAAATCCTGCAAAGATAACCGAGAGTTAACGGACAGGAATGGTTCGAGTTCAGTTAAAGGAACTTATTGAGTTTCCCAAAAATTTCTCCGTTTGGTGAGAGGCGCTTTACGTTTATCCTCTTTCTTACCGGAGAAGATGTAGGTTTCTTGATTGACCACTGATTCTTTGAGTTATTGCCGAGGTCTTAGAGATGGTTCCCGAGATGAGAGCTCAAATTGGCGTTCCTGAGCGAGGATTGTAGGGGTGTAAATGAGCCGAGCCGAGCCGAATATTGGCATGTTCGAGCTCGGCTAGATCAAAATTCGTCTGGCTCGAGCTCGGCTCGAGTTCAAATCGAGCCGGAATAGCTCGGTTTGAGCTCGGCTCAACAAGTATGTACAAAGCTCGGCTCGGCTCATTAATATTCGGTTTGGAATAAACGAGCTGGCTCAGCTCGAATTCGAGCTTGAATTCGTCAACTTTTCAGCCTTAATATTGAAATATTGGCTAATCGAGCCGAGTCGAACCGAATATTGGCATGTTTGAGCCGAGCCGAGTCGAACCTATATATTTCGAGCCGAGATAAATCTATTCGCGAACCTAAATAATTGGCATGTTCGAGCCAAGTCGAGCCGAACCTATATATTTCGAGATGAGACGAACCTGTTTGCGAACTTGTTCGCAAACTTGTTCGAACCGAGCCCTGCCAGGTTCAAGCTCGGCTTGTTTATCAAACGAGCCGCAAAATCGAGCTCGAGCTCAGCTTGTTTATCCTTCAAACCGAGTCGAACCGAGCCCTTACAGAGCCAAACTCGCGAGCTGCTTAGCTCATTTACAGCTGAGGAGCGCGCTCCTGTCTCGCTCTCATTGAGACAAAAATATGCGTAAAAGTCATAATTTTGTACTTTTTCAATTTTTCTCGTCGAGACGAACCAATAATACATAAAAATTTAGCGCAAAATTAACAAACGTGAAAAAAATAAAAAAAGATAAAAACCAAAAAATTATGATTTATAATGGTTAGCGACAACGGGCCCTCAGTATACATTTTTGTACATGAAATGGTGGAACTGCAATTTTATTGGTCCTCTTATTATACTAGTACTCCTTCCATCCCTTTTTAAATGTCATTTTTCGTAATTCTAACTTATTAAAAAAATATCATCATTACATCTTTCATATCATCTTTTATCTCTACTTTTCCTCATTACCTTCTATGAAAATATCATAATTATATTTTTACTCACTAACTTTTCAAAATAGAATCTACTTTTAGGGGCAAAATGGAAAATTCATCAATTTTTACCCATTAACTTTATAAAATGAACACTTATTAAGGAACAATCCAAAATGAAATACTGAACTCAAAAAGGAAACGAAGGGAGTACTACTTTGGGCCAATTTTATTCTCATTTCTGGTGGACCGATGCGTTATCCTTCTTACGGGACTTTGACGTGGACATTGAACCTAGCCACCATGACGGGCAGAGGGGCCGTCGTCCTTGTCGTCGTCGAGTAATAACGTTAATTTTACTACGGAGTATTGTTATTTTCCCTAATCAAATCTGTCATTAATCTCCGAAATGTGACGGCAACGTCACTGCTTACATCATGTGGGGAGCTTCTTCCATCTGCTTCTTTGCCAAGAAAGATGACGATTGGAGTCGAACTTGACTTTGCAAGAAACGAGAATTCTCAAACGACACGTATGTTGGGAATCAAAAATATTTGAAGGCAAAATACGAATTACCTCTTTATGGTTTGGCCATTTAACAGATAACCTCCTTGAATTTTATTAATGAGCAATTCGCCTTCCTATAGTTTCGGACTAAGTGTTACCGTTATATTTTTCTTCCAAGCTAACGGAAGGTGTAGTACACATGCCTATAATGAGAGTGGGAATAGCAGAAAAATTAGATAAGCATTTTACTTCTAAGCAAGAAGACAAAAGTACCCTTCTTCATCTTCTCCCCACAATAAACAGATCCGTCGACTGTTAGTTTTTTCTCATGCGACTTTTATCATTTCCAGCGAACAAAACCCCCCGGAGCCACGACATATCCTTCTCTCTCTCACCACTTGCTTACCCCGCAACCTATCCTCCAAATAAGGTTTGCACCCGAACAAAGGGATAGGTCGTTGATAGCATATAAAACCGGTAAAACCGGAATCGTTCCCACAGAGAAGTCTTCTTTAGCGAATTTGGAATAGATGGTAAGTATGTTGCAAGGCTTTCAAGCAGCCAACTCTGGTGATTGATTCGGTTAACGAAATTGAACTTAAAATTAAACTAGATTAGATGCGGTCAAGTCAAAATGGATTAATTTACCCACGACTAAGCCGTCAAACGGTTCCTTCATCTAACTCATGAGTGAACCGAAACCGTCCGGATTCCACTTGAAAAATTAAAAACTGAAGACTACTTGTAACTTAACTCAGGGCATTAATTCAAGCTGAACTCATTTAACGCAAGTGAGAGACGAAAATAGATCGTTCGCACGCGTAAGATTATCAAGCATGTAACATAGGGCGATAGACTTTATTGATCAAAGAAGCCACCGACCCCATGATCAATTCAGGAAATCATGGGTTTAATTCATTCAAAATCTTGAAATCGAGCTAAAGCTTAGGCGAAACCGTTTAAACAACTAATCCATAGGGTGAACCTCACCCCATGACCAAACCAATTGACTACTCACTCATAGAAAAAAGACTAGAAAACATACTCAAGGAAGAAAACATGATTAACCGATAAAAATGGAAATAAACTTGATATTAGCAAGGATCTCAACCGTAGCTACAATATTAATAAACGGAAAATTAACAAACGACAAATACTTACTTGAGTTGTTAAGGAATTAAAGACAAAAGCTTGAAAGCAATGAAATTGGAGTTTTAGGAATAAAAAGACTTAAAGCAATAAATATCTACATACATACATATGGTGAGGGAGCGTCCTATATATACACAAAGACTTTCTCTCTCCTCAAAAGTATTCCTGAACATACCAAAAGTGGCAAGTATTCTATAAATGGAAAAGTCCAAAAAGCAGTAAAAATATATGCTGGAGACCAATGTTATCGATACCATAAACAAAGGTATCGATAACATCCTTCAAAATCTTCCCCGGAGAAATGAGTTATCGATAACTCCAAACAAACGTTATCGATACCCTTGCTTCTGGACAACTTCTGGACCAAAAAGGAACAAATGGTATCGATAACATACAAATTGTTATCGATAACATTCTTCAAAAACTGCAGATTTAGATGCTTGCTTCAGCTTCAGCAAATAGCTCTCAGCAATTTCACAGCTTCTCAGCACTTATTTTCATTCTCTAAACTTAAGTAAATGCTACATTTTAAACCTTTCTTTTACCTTTCCTTTACTTTAATTTATTTAATGAAAATATGAAAGTACCCCCCATTTGGAAACAATGGCATTACCAGAATTTCAAGATTCTATTTAAATCAAAATGTCAACCCCTCACTTTTAGTACAAAACGAAAAACTGCACATTTTTCTCAAGAGAAAATGGCTCAAAACATGACCTTACTCTTCAAATAAAACCTTGTAACTTTGTAGTTACTCTTAGAAAAATTCAAGGATCAATTACCGCCATTTTTTATCTGGGAAAAATTCAAAAAAACCCCTGAACTTTGGACCCAATGTCAAATAGGCACCTGAACTTAAATAAATTTCAATTGAACACCTGAACTTTCACTCCGTTATTCAATTTACCCCCTGCCGTCTCAATTTGTGACTTTTCTAACGGTAACCGCTGAGCTGGACACTAACAGACAAATCAAAATGTTAGAGGGAGAAATTAGAGGGAAACAACATTGATCTGACACCTTTTTAAGACCCCGTTCGGCTAAATAAGCCTTCTGGCTAATTTTTTTGTCCTTATTCAATTTTTTTCATATTTGTTAGTTTTTCGTCAATTTTTTTGGTAATTATTGCATCGTCATAACGAGAGGAATCTAAAAAGTAAAAAATTATGAGCGAAATCCATTTTTTTAATAAAGATGAAAAAATTGGCTTATTGGCTTATTTTTGTTTGTATTCAAAAAAATTAGGTTTCGATCGTAATATGTTACTTTTTAGATTCCTCTTGTCATGACAATGCAATAATCCCCCAAAAAATAACGAAAAACTAATGCTATGTTTGGATTGGTGTTTGAAATTTTTTTTGAAAAATAGTAGGGGTAATAAGTGGAGAGAGATAGAGGGAGAAATATTGAAAGTATGGAGAATTTAGAGGGAATCTAGGGGGAATTTTTTGAAAAATTCTTTTTGAATTGTAAAGAGAACAAGGCATTAAAAATACAAAAAAATTTGAATAAGGACAAAAAATAAGCCAGTAGGCTTATTTAGCCAAACGAGGCCTTAAAAAGGTGCCAAATTACTGTTGTTTCCCTTCAATTTCTCCCTCTAACATTTTGATTTGTCTGTTAGTGTCCAGCTCAGCGGTTGCCATTAGGAAAGTCACAAATTGAGACGGCAGGGGGTAAATTGAATAACGGAGTGAAAGTTCAGGTGTTCAATTGAAATTTATTTAAGTTCAGGTGCCTATTTGACATTGGGTCCAAAGTTCAGGGGTTTTTTTGAATTTTTCCCTTTTTTATCTCGAAAATCGAAACTTTTTCAGAAAATCATTTTTCCATACTTAGACAGATTTTAGGGGGCCGACAGGGTCTTCGGGTACTTAGAAGCTTCCGGAGCATTCCTTGGCCTTCAAACGCGCCTTATTTGCACGTTTTACCTGAAATTACTAAGAACACACCTTACGTGCAATATCGCTATGAAAGCTAAATAAATGTAAGATAAAACAACTTAAAGCGGAACTAGTCGCACCAAAATAATGGGTGCTCATCACCACTGTAGCCACTTCCCCTCTGCTCCCCCACCCCCAAAATTTCCCAATTTTCCGACCGAATGCATGAAGTGAAATTCTTTGTTGAACATTTATACAGTCAATTGACCCATTTTTTTCTAAAACTGTTGGTGATTGAGGGGGGCAATTGGAAGAAATGATTGATCGAGGTCAGGCAATGAACCATAAAACCAAATCCCTGTTAGATCATGATTGCTGCTAATGTACGTTGTTGGGTTTTGAACTATTAATGGGTTCATGTTAACAAACAATCCGATTTCACATGGAATTTCTCGGTATTAGACCTGTTGATAGGTGGGTTTGCCATTTCTAATAATGGGTTTATGTTTGTTAAAAACCTTATTTCACATTATAAGGTTGCCGTGGAAGGTGGAAGAAGAGAATTCAGTTTGCGTAGCGGTGGAGCGGCGGTGGTTATTTCCCCCATTAATGAAGTTGGTGTTGGTGGTTTGAACTGTTTTCCTAATCGACTTTCCAAAACAGAGAATTCATTATGTATAACAAACATAATTTTTTATTTTTATTATTGTTTTGGCTTGTATCCAAAATATTTATGTGCACAAACATGTTTTTTACATTTATTTTTGAAAAAGAAAACAAAAAATAGCAATGTTACCAAACACATGGTCT
>BPLS01028221.1:207014-256283 GCA_019656275.1 Rhododendron kiyosumense
CAGCCTGCGCGTAAACAATATTCCGAGTTTGATTTCTTGTGCTTTTTGTGTGCTCTGGGGTCCAAAAAGTTGGAACATGTCACAAAAGAATACGCACTGACCACAATTCCAAATCCAGGTACTCAACACCAAAGTTAAACTATTAGACTGCAAATGACACTTTTTTCGAAGAAACAACACCCGATTAGAATCGGAACAAAGTAACATCTGTATGAACTGACGTGAAAATTGATTACAAACACGTGCCGATCAAAAAAAAAAAAAGTAAGCGAAAGTCGAACTTCAAATTAAAAGTTTT
Source organism: Rhododendron kiyosumense (assembly GCA_019656275.1). NCBI lineage: Eukaryota > Viridiplantae > Streptophyta > Magnoliopsida > Ericales > Ericaceae > Rhododendron > Rhododendron kiyosumense. Next base: position 207,313 of record BPLS01028221.1, read on the forward strand.
ATGAAGCCCCCTATTTCAACAAATACAACAAATGGCCCTCAAGTCGTGTATATTTGGGCTTTAAGAAACTCCTACAGATCACCCAATGAAGTCCAGGCCAGACTCAGATAAGCCTCCAGGCCTTAAACCAGAGCTGAGTACATACACGGAACATAGTTCTTCGGCAAACACTAAGAGGTTGTTTACTAAAGATTTTTAGGGGGGTCCTTCGAATAATGAGCGAAGAGATATAGATAGAGAGATGGAAGAAATGAGTGCAGGGAGAGAGAGAGAGAGAGAGAGAGAGAGAGAGAGAGAGAGTCTCTTGAAAAGAGGAAAAATCAAAATGGTACCCCCGGGACTTGAACTCTAGTGCAAAAGATAAAACAGCCCCTCTAAAGCACATGAGTGAACCACACTCGGACCAAGGTAAACTCTGTATGTTCTTCGTAATTTTATATATAAGCCTTTCTATGTAAATTTTTTTTTTCCTTTTTTTTGGGTATTTTTGAAACGGGGGTGGCACATGCCAGCCACCTCGCCCCACATACTAGAGCCGCCTCTGTGTACACTCTATTCATACAGCTATTGGTACTCTTCAAAGGTACTCATGTACTTTCCATACACAAGCATACATGTATGCGTAGTCAGGACCTTAGGGGTATATACTGGAATAGTGTTTGTTGCCACACCAAAATACAACTGCTCCAACATTTCAGCCTACACTTACTCTGGCAATAACAGCAGCCAGTGCACAGTGTATACCGTTTTGTTTCGCTATGCTTGGATGAACTTGTAACCTTAGAATGTGCACGCAATAATTTGAAATCTACACACTCAAACCAGCAAGGGGAGTTTTTAAACTTTTGTAAGATGATGAAAAGCTAATGAACCTCGCTGGGGAAATACGAATCACGAGTCACTTACCACGTTTAATCATCTGCACAAAGTGACAGAAATGAAAAAATATGCCACTTGCAATTACCTGTAATTCAACCAGGCAACAAGGGGAAAGGAAATAGTAAAATCCCATCTTTAGCAGCAATAAAATGTGAGTTTCAAGTTTTTCTGTTTTAACTAAAAGACATAATTAAATTGCGTAGAAAAATAAAGGAAGCTATCTCTATTCCCAGTTCATGTGTCTAGGAAGAATTTACAAATATCTTGTCACATCTATCGTGAGAGAGATGCCGAGGGCCATAGTCAAATTAAGTTTGATGCGGCTGTGGATCTCAGCTTAGTCACATGCTCTTCTACCCATTATCAAATGAGACCTTACTTCCTTATTCTGACCTAGCTCAATATGATCCAGTCCTACTAGTCGAGAAAAATTGGACATATCATTAGCATAAATCACCATCAATACAGTTACTAAGACCAATTACAAGAATAATCTAATATGCATTACCTCTGGAAAAACATCACGATGTGGAGGAGGGTTGGGTACGTTGATAATCTACATAGAATTAAGCAACAAGCCTAGAAAATCTTCGATTTGATAATTTTCTACTCATGTAATTCTCTCTAATGAGGTGCATACATAGTTTTACTATTATTCGGCTTGGTGTGTAATGTGAACATAAAAGCTTACCCATCTGGATAAAGCATCAACTAAACCACATTCATTCACCTTATTTCAGTAGGGCTGCAATGGTACATCACTAAGGAGTGGACAAGAGGAAGCCCCAAGCAAAGGGTTCAAATAATAACAGGTAAAATTACTACAACCCGTACATAACATCCATAAATATCACAATTCTATTCCACATGGATATTACAAACGCGTAACCTATGGTACCTTACAACTTGTATAAGAACATCACTTCATATTGCAGAGTAGCTATGGTCGTCTTCGACTGGACCTTGAGAGAGAGCTGTCAATAGCACAAAAGTTCCATACAATATTGTGACAATGGCAGTGAAGTTGACTAGAAAAGCCTCAGAGCCATATTTAGCGAGGCCAGAGTTCTCAAGGAATGTCAGCTTCTCGAGGAACCCCAACGTGGCAGTGGCAACTGCCAAGATGTAGACAAATATTCCAAACAGTACATGCCATGGAAGTGATTCTCTTCTAATTGCAGCCGTTCCCCCAGGGTAGAAGAAAGCAACAAATCCATAAAGCCACTGAAAATTTATTCACACTATTAGCCAAAATTTCAGCAAAATGGGAAAAATCATTGGAAAAATAACTGAACAAACACGGGGTGTAAATTTATAGGCTTACAATATAGGACTTGGACGTAAAGCTAACTGAATAGCAAAATTGGCAACCTCGTAGCTTGTAGATGACATAGTGATATGTAAGTATAAGGTACAGAATATGATATCATTCTTCCCATAGCAAGAGTAATCATATTCTTAACACTGAGATATACAAGAACCTTGCTTCTAATCTTGGCAAGACCTTGTGTTACAAAATCTTGCTTGTTGAAATACTACACAACTAAAACACACAAATCTACAATAGTTTGTCAAAAATGACAAAAGTTTACCAGACTAACATGAAAGTATACATTGGACTATGGATGTTGTACAAGAATGATAAGAGAACCCACATTATTAATGTAAGCAAGAATCTTTCCACATTGGACCTATCTATCAGGCCTGAAATTGTTTAAGAACTAGTTAAGAGCATTTATATTGATTGACGGGAAATCCAGGATCCGATTGTAGTTACCTGAATGCCATAGAGGGAAATAACTCCAATTCCAAGCCAGGAGTGTAAACTGTACAGATTGGCAATACTGCTCTCATTGTGATATTTAAATGCCGCATAAACACCGATTATGCCGAGTATCAGTGCAATAGCATGCAGAACTAGGTGAATTATTTTTTTCTCTTCTTTTTTGAAAGGAAGAGCTTTGTAACTAATAATGGCTGCATAAGAAGAAATACAGATAAATATTACTCCATGTGTGAAGATAAAAGTTCAGCAATAGCCGCACAACAATAACAAATAAAGAAAACCCAATGATTACCTTCACCTCCAATGATAATCAAACCAATCAACATCAGAACAGGATGAAGCTGTTTTGGAGGGGGGAGGGGGGGGAAAGCGAGACATAAGATTCACAACTAACATGGGCAAAACATGATTAAAACCGCACAGTACTTGGGCCAAAACAGACCACTTCAGACATATTATTCAAACTTCAAAGAAACTGACAAAAAATAGCTATGCATAAAACCAGCCACATCAGATGTAAGCCCTTCAATACAAATCCATCTACCTTTGTTAAATGCAAAATTCAAGGACAGTTTATCGATTAGATCACAGCCTACCCCATACTTCGTGATCCATTAGGACCATTACCAACCTTCAAGCCATCTGAAGCTGCTTAGTCCACAGAGGATTCCACGGATGACTCAGGGCTGCTCAAGAATCAGTTGGATGCGAACCGAGTCCAATTTGTTTTCTTAAATTACTGAGAATGTTGCACACTTATGTTAAATGCCTCTTCACATATATATTAACCAATTGAAAGGATGATCTCTTTCGGGGAGATTTGAGGATTTGCAGCATACTATTAGTCATCGAATATGGCTAGAACCAAGTGACACTTTAGGTTAACCGCAGCTCATCATTTCAGTAGTGTTATTTTTTTAATGTAGGTTTCTCATGATGGAACTAGAGGTCCCAATGATAAAACAGGCTTATTGGGAGGGTAACCAATGCGTGGATATGCTAGCCAACATAGCAAGGAATGAGGAATATGAAGACTTTGTTGTTTTTGGAATGCTCCTCCTAGTATTGAAGTCCTATTGACTAAGGTTTCTGGTAATTTCTTACCCCCAGACTTCCGTTCAAGTGCTAATTTATAGTGAAATGCATCATATTTTTTATCCACAAAAACAAAATATAGACAAAAATCAATGTTGTTGATTTTTACCACAAAAAGTAGCACTTGGTAAAGTTGTTGACTTTTTGTCAATACAATTTGTTGTTATTATCTTAATACTCCAAAATAGGACAAAAAGGTGGAAAATCAAGATTCTGATCACTTTAAAATTGAAAATTCAGAAAACGTACACCAAGCAACAGCACTGGAGCGCTAAGGTATTGCTTTCAAGAACGTGGGGCTATCTGTATTTGTGTGTAACCAAACAAAACTCTCGTAGCAAAGGGACAAACCTAGAAGGGCTGCCAATCCATCTACTTAAGTGGTCAAGACCGAATGTGGCCACCACGTGATTCATCAATTAAGAGTGGTCCAAAATGTATAAGATAAGAAGCCAACCCCCAAGGTGTGTGAGGTGGAGATTTTAAGTCCTTGGCTCATATTCTGCAAGGGGAAAAAATGAAGAAGAGTAGGTGCCTGGGGTGCTCTCAAATGTGGGTTTTTGCCAACAAGAAAAAAAAACAAGAAGGGAAGGTAGGGTAGGTATTTATGAGGTGTTGTTGGTGCAAATACAGCTTTAGGACTTCTTTTCATCCATGAACTCTCTATTTTGTTTGTCCTTGCTAGTGTGGCATTACAAAACTACCCTCCACATAATAAGGGGAAAAATGAGATACATGAAATAAGAGTGTTGAAGATCCAAAAATAAAGAAAGAAAGAAGAGTGTTAAAATCAATTCCTAATATAAAATAAGAAGTGAGAATCAGATTAACAGCCCTGGAAAGCCTCCTACACCAACCAACCCACTCACCCACCATTGGCACCAACGATTAAAAACCCCAAAAAAGACAAAAAAAACTCTCACGAGAAAAATAATTGAAAGTAAAAAAACCTATGTCGAGCAACCTTGGAAAGCATCTTACTGCATGATGAAGTCAACCATCCAAGTTGAAAATGAAAAACACACACTCATATGACACATAGGATAAATAAATTTCGACTTCTGATATTGGAAAAGAAATGGTCATCTTCAAAAGGCAATGCCCAAAAACCTATATAGTTTTATGGGGCAATTAGTCTGGACGGCTCTACCTCTACCATATGGTGCTTGAATCGCTTGAGTTCCAAAAATGCAGATAAATTTTGTATTTTTTGGTTTTTGTAATATTGTCGGCACTGAAACCATTTGTACGATAGAAAAACTAAATGAAAATCCACTAAAATTTGTGAGTACGCATATACATAAACCAAACCAAACCGAATCGCAAGTCCCAAATCAATTGGGATGAGTAGATGTTGTTGGTCAACAAAGTAAAATCAGACCCAATAAATTTTCAACTGGAATTAACACTTTTTTACTTTATACAGAGGTCCCTGTAAATAAATTTTGTATACGTTTTTGTCCCCGCTGAGCAAAAACCACCCTCAATCAGAAAATAGCAGTAACATAAATAACAGTCTCAACGAAAAAGCAGAAACAGAGGAAAAATAATAATAATCGACGGACGAATTTTGCAAAATAAGGAAGAAAGGAGGATGAAATTGAAGGACGAGGTATGGTGGTGGGCGAGAGAGAATACAATACAATACGTACATTGAAGATGAGGCTTTTGTCGGTGGATTCCCAGGCCAAGCCTCCTCTGAAGTAGATATTCCAAACCAACACCAGAACCGCGCCCGCTACCGCCAGCGCGTGCACCACGAACGACAGCGGCAACGCGTTCACCGGTATAGCTATCGCCATCTCTCTCTCTGCTTTGGTCTGGTCTGGTATTTTCTAAGCTGTTCGGTCGGGCGGGGGTTGGGGATGCAGAGAGGAATATGGTGCTGCACGAGGAAGGCGACGACTCGATCTGTACCTATGTATAAATTGGACACGTTTCCGCATTTTCAATACAAGTCGCCTTGGTTCCTTCTGCACCTGTGATTCGTGTGGGATACGGACCGTTGGATTGAGATTAAACTCCATCTTGTTTGGAATGATTGCCACTTGGCAGATTGTAATAGGGCTATGTGTTGTGCAATTCGTGTCAAATTTTCCGCCCTTGGGCTTTATCTGTAGCGTAGTATATTCCCCTTCACTGGTCACTGGTCAGTCAGGACATCAGCTAATAAATTACTCTTAAATTCCCTCCATCCCAATTTACTTGTCCGTTCTATTTTAATTGAATTAAAAAATTAGTTATATTTTTAAAGTGATAATAAGTTTTATACTATGAATCTTATTTGATAGATCTTGATTTGTTCTATAATTCAATTTTTTCGAAATCACCTAAAATATTATAAATTACAAGATATAATTAATTAAAAAGTATCACGAACTCCAAAAAATGGCAAATGAATTGGGACGGAGGGAGTAACTTTATTTATTTTTTTAGTATGAGTAGTTGGGAACTTGGGATGTTTAGGTGGAGTTGTATTGAACAAAAAGTGAGTTTTGTCATTATTCAATTTTTTTCGCGTTTGTTAATTTTACGTTATTTTTTTTATGAATTATTAATTCTTCTCGACGAAAGAAATTGAAAATTAAAAAAAAAAAAGTTTTACCCGAAAATTTGAGGAAATATCTAATTTTAAGCTAGAAAGTGTCACTTTTTGCACACTTTTTTAGCTTAAAAGTGGATATTTTCAAAAATATTTGGGTAACAGTAAAAATATTTTACTTTTTTGATTTCTCCCGTTAGGACGAATCAATAATCAACAAAAGTTTATCACAAAACTAACGAACGTGTTTTTTTTTAAATGAGGAGAAAACCTCCAAAAAAATTCCTAAAAGTTAAGTGGAACTCAACCTAATAGTGACACCTGGTATACCTCCCAAATTTGAAAATAATTGATCGTAGAAATTATTACCATTGAAATAATGGCACCATGTACCTCCAAAAATAATCTAAAGATCTAATTCAATTTATGCGCTCATACCTTACTTCTTTTATTCAAAAAATCCCATTACATCACTTCTTTTATTCAAAATCCATTACAAAACTAATGTAGAAGAAGATAACTTGCTCTTGGAGTACTGGCACGTGGTGTTCCAAGGGTCTTCTTCACCACATATCAGTATGGATTCTATCACTAAGTGTGTGGCTCTCACATAAATGCGTAGTAGAAAAGACCCGTGAAACGATACATGGTGGTGCTCCAACAACACTGAATAATCACTCCACTAAGGCACCAATCATATCAACCAATATAACAAGTACTCCAAATATGAATACAGAAAGAAGTGTACAGAATTATGGAGTACTTTACTTTCGATTTTCTCTTGTTTGCTTATTTATTAATGGCAGATTTCTTCCTGGGGTCATATACAATGTTGACATGTTGTCGGGGTATATATATATTATCAATAAAATCATTGATAACACGTTACAGTTAATATACAATCCTGGCTCAGACCCACTGCCAGAGGAGGAGGAGGAGGAGGAGGTATTAATAACATTAGAGTGAATGAAAGAGTGAAGCAATGACCTTCAGAGCGCATTGCTTGGGCTAAGTAAAAGTTGGTGATCTCTTTTTCTTGTATTATCTTCCTTGGGAAAGACACCTCATGCATTATCTGCTGTCTCACATCCGTCGGGATGAGTGTTGCGTCTGTCTTATCTTCCCCTAAAGTCTATTATATTGAAAAGGTATCTCTTGAATCCAAGCAACAAAATGACTCATTTCATTCATTCAGTGCCTGCGGTGAGGCGCAACCCACAACAGACGAAGGGGGAATGCTTCTTGTAGCCCTATTTTAATAGATTAGGCTGGGTAAGCTGACTTTCTCATTAGATTCAGTAGAAGAGGGCTATTTCACGAGAATCAGAGAAAGAGAAGACATTTGATTACAATTGCATCTTTTGCCTATTTCGATTGTCACTACGATCAAAGGTGAGAAAGGAGCTAACAGTAGGTGGGTGAGGTTGCATCGGGGAAGTGGTCTAGCATTTTCTCACCCATCCGAAAGGAGAGATCTGATTAGAAATGATTAAGCGGGAAAGACTTGTTGCTGAAATAGCAATTCATTTCATCTAAGATTATATTTATGTGTGTGGCGAGATTGAGCGAGTAATTCAATTCAAATATTGGGCAAAGTATGGATTACCTCCCTATAGTTTGGTCATTTTGCAAATGACCTTCATAAGTTTTACTAATTAGCAGTTTGCCTCCCTGTAGTTTTGAAGTAAAGTGCAACTCTAACTCCGTTAACAGAAAATGTTAAATGACTCTAATACCCATGTACTTTATTTGGAATATGAACGTCTACATTTATGCTATCTCCCCCTTGCTCCTCTAGACCCTCTCCTCTCATGTTTTACAAGTTTCAGCTAATCAATTACACGTTCTATTGGATCAAAAAAATAAAAATAAATTAAACATTTTTTGTTTAAGTTTAGTTAGAAAAATATTCTAAAAATTAAAACACAAAGACCATTGTGTTTGGTAACATTGCTATTTTTTGTTTTCTTTTTCAAAAATAAATGTAAAAAACATGTTTGTGCACATAAATATTTTGGATACAAGCCAAAACAATAATAAAAATAAAAAACTATGTTTGTCATCCATAATGAATTCTCTGTTTTGGAAAGTCGATTAGGAAAACAGTTCAAACACCAACACCACCTTCATTAATGGGGGAAATACCCACCGCCGCTCCACCGCTACGCAAACTGAATTCTCTTCTTCCACCTTCCATGGCAACCTTATAATGTGAAATAAGGTTTTTAACAAACATAAACCAATTGTTAGAAATGGCAAACCCACCTATCAACAGGTCTAATACCGAGAAATTCCACGTGAAATCGGATTGTTTGTTAACATGAACGCATTAATAGTTCAAAACCCAACAACGTACATTAGCAGCAATCATGATCTAACAGGGATTTGGTTTTAAGGTTCATTGCCTGACCTCGATCAATCATTTCTTCCAATTGCCCCCCTCAATCACCAACAGTTTTAGAAAAAAATGGGTCAATTGACAGTATAAATGTTCGACAAAGAATTTCACTTCATGCATTCGGTCGGAAGATTGGGAAATTTTGGGGGTGGGGGAGCAGAGGGGAAGTGGCTACAGTGGTGAGAGAGAGAAGGATATGTCGTGGCTATGGGGGGTTTTGCTCGCCGGAAATGATAAAGGTCGCATGAGAAAAAACAACAGTCGACGGATCTGTTTATTGTGGGGAGAACATGGAGAAGGGTACTTTTGTCTTCTTGCTTAGAAGTAAAATGCTTATCTAATTTTTCTGCTATTCCCACTCTCATTATAGGCATGTGTACTACACCTTCCGTTAGCTTGGAAGAAAAATATAACGGTAACACTTAGTCCGAAACTATAGGAAGGCGAATTGCTCATTAATAAAATTCAAGGAGGTTATCTGTTAAATGGCCAAACCATAAAGAGGTAATTCGTATTTTGCCTTCAAATATTTTTGATTCCCAACATACGTGTCGTTTGAGAATTCTCGTTTCTTGCAAAGTCAAGTTCGACTCCAATCGTCATCTTTCTTGGCAAAGAAGCAGATGGAAGAAGCTCCCCACATGATGTAAGCTGTGACGTTGTCATCACATTTCGGAGATTAATGACAGATTTGATAGGGAAAATGAACAATACTCCGTAGTAAAATTAACGTTATTACTCGACGACGACAAGGACGACGGCCCCTCTGCCCGTCATGGTGGCTAGGATCAATGTCCACGTCAAAGTCCCTTAAGAAGGATAACGCATCGGTCCACCAGAAATGAGAATAAAATTGGCCCAAAGTAGTACTTCCTTTCGTTCCCTTTTAGAGTCCAGTATTTTATTTTGGGTTGTTTCAAAATAAGTATCCATTTTGTAAAGTTAATAGGTAAAAATTGGTGAATTTTTCATTTTGCCCCTAAAAGTAGATTCTATTTTGAAAAGTTAATGAATAAAAATATAATTATGATATTTACATAAAAGGTAAGAAGGAAAAGTAAAGATAAAAGTTGATATGAAAAGTATAATGATGATATTTTTTTAATAAATTAGAATTACAAAAAAGAACATTTAAAAAGGGATGCAGGGAGTACTAGTATAATTAGAGGATGAATAAAATTGCAATTCCACCATTCATGTACAAAAATGTATACTGAGGGCCCGTTTTCGCTAACCATTATAAACCACAATTTTTTGGTTTTTATCTTTTTTAATTTTTTTTGCGTTTATTAATTTTGCGCTAAACTTTTATGTATTATTGGTTCGTCTTGACGAAAAAAATTGAAAAAGAACAAAAGTATGACTTTTACACAAATATTTTTGAAAATATCCAAGAAAAAACTAGTAACTTTTTGGGCTTCTCAATGGGAGCGAGACAGGAGCGCGCTCCTCGCTCAGGAACGCCAATTTGAGCTCTCATCTCGGGAACCATCTCGAGAGCGCACACTTATTGGAAGCTCCCTGCAACCAAGTTCTTGACGTTACTACACATTCAAAAATACCAATTGGCTTCAATCTTACCAAACCCAACTTATACCAGCATACAAAAGCTTCTCTAAGACCTCGGCAATAACTCAAAGAATCAGTGGTCAATCAAGAAACCTACATCTTCTCCGGTTAGAAAGAGGTTAAACGTAAAGCCCCTCTCACCAAACGGAGAAATTTTTGGGAAACTCAATAAGTTCCTTCAACTGAACTCGAACCATTCCTGTCCGTTAACTCTCGGTTATCTTTGCAGGATTTGTTGCAGTTGCAGAGGCAGCAAAACATTCAACAGTGTATGCCACTTGAGACTTGAAACTAAGGAGCTTGGAAAAACAAGTAGCCATAAAAGAGATGGAAACAGAAATCTCAATTTTGCCGGAGGTCCGACATTATGGACCTCTTTCAATTCTCACATTACTAGTACAGGCAAGACATTTTCCAGAAAAAGAAAGTAAGTTTCCAGGAACACAGGGCCAGTAAGTTTTCAGGAACACAGGGCCTCTTTCACCAACTAGGTCATTTTGAACAACTGAGAGTTTGTAACAGAAATGTTTCTCGACTGTTTGACATTGGCAGCACATTCCTTCTATTAATAAGCTCAAAGATTAGGGAGCACATTAGTCAAGAAAGGGATACTTTTTAAAAATATGTGAAGACTGCCAATTGCTCTAATGAACAAGTACAAAAATTTCACGTATAGAAGCGATGCATGGTGAACACTTGAAGCCCCAAATTCTATTGGAATTACCACGATAGATGTTTGCTAAACCAGGCAATTGATCAGTTCAACAGCACATGCTCATGTGGCAAACCGTGCCCTAAGAGTCTACAATACGAAAATCACTACTATCATGGAGAATTCCGACATTTTTGTGTAATATTGATGTATGGTGTATGCCTATAGGCCAATAGTGCTGCCGCAAACTTAATGAAATACAGGAAATATGGCTTCCGTTGGGAAGTTTGCATTCAAGTTTGCAAAAAGGTCAATGTAGGTCAAACTATCTAAAAATGAAAATTTTGATTGAAACTAGGTTTCTTTGCTCACTCTGGATGTAAATTACTTATGCCAGTAACATGTAAATGGATTCGCACGTGGAAGAAATTCATGTAATAGACTGGCATAATATGTGATAGATGGAATTCACTTCAAAAGCATAGACACCAAGATAGAGATATGAGGTGCATGTTCCAAACTAAAACTGAGCTGGTGTTTATTATTCCATTTTCGGGTGTAGAAGTATGACTTTATCTACAACTAGTTTTTTTCCTCCTATAAACATAGAGAATTCTTTTCTTTCTCCCAAATGAAAATTGCCTGTGACCCAAACCAGGGAGCAGATGTCCAGATTGAGCTTACCAATAACCAAAGCGTATGTATGATGCACATGAAGGCTAGGTGCTCTCTCAGATTGGTAATCAATTGTTGAAGTTCCAGCACAAGCTGCATATAGAAACCACATTTAATTACAATCAGAGGTGATGAAGCCTCAATACAGTTGTAAATGATCCCAAATTTATACATGTAGTGCCGACACTTCCTGCTATGTCAAGCTCAGTTGTATAATCGTCTGTCCATGGTCTGAGCATCTTTATCACTCCAGACCAGCTTACTCTGAACTCCACCTCCACCCATTGAAAAGGATAGCGTCTGCAGTTAATTAAGTGTAAGTTTCAATGGAATAATAATGCAATAACTTGATATACCAAATACTAGTTAACACACCCGTCTTGCTCTCTTGTCAAGTGGAGTCCATGAAGGACCAAAAGATGCTGAAGTCTTCTCATTCTTGGATGAAGATGATGGTTGTGTAGGTCTCTTTTGCCTTTTCTGTTCGATGATTTTCCTGGTAGTGCTAACCCCTTGATACTTGTAAAAGTCAAGAATAGATGGACTTTTTCTCTTCGTAACCTTGGATACATTCCCGGAATATGCAAAACAAAGGGGCGACATGCCATGTGGAAGGGATTGCTGACGCGATCTGCTCCTTTCCCTTATTCTGTTCAGAAACTCTATCGTCCAAGGTGATCCTTGATGTGGTTGAGCAGACTGAACGGCTTTTGATAATGGTGTTCCACCATGGTGTTGTATATCGTCCTCCTGAACTGACAGCCGGGGGAAATTTGTAGCAGTTCTTTGAATCGAATGATCCTCTAAAAGCTTTTCTTGGTGCCTTAAAGAAGATTCATGTTTACTGAAATCTTCATCTGTATGTCTATCATATCCTTCCCTTAAACCCTGTCCATAATCTTTAACCAGAATATTGGAGTCGGAGCTAATCTCAGCCGCAGTGGGAAAAATAGGATGGGAGCTTCTACTAAATGACAATCTTTTAGCAGTCCGAACATTCCCCAATGCACGACCTTTAGCTGTCTGAGACACCAAACACGAGAGATCCAATGAATTTGCAAAAGTAGATGAGTCCTCAACAAGAGAAGAACTATCACGGATATCAATGACTTCACCTATTAAGTCCTCCCGCAGATTTGCCGAATCATTTTTGAGACGGAAATCCAGTTTGTTCATCAGGGCCATATCAATTGCATCTTGTGGACCAAAAATTTTATCATCCAAAGGCCAACTGGGCTTTTTTAGTTCATTTGATATCCCAGCCCCTCTTGAAGGTCCTGAACCCTGTTTCTGACTAAAAACTTTACCACCGACAAAAGCACCAGGCTTTTCAATCTCGTCGAACATCTCCTCAACACCGGACATCCAAGTATCATGTGGGTTGGATACTCTGGGAGGATTCATGCCGCCATCAGGAAATTGTTTTAGCAGTTGAAAATCAAACAAGTTATCCACAGGTGTGTCAGTTTTGGGAGGACTCTCAATGTACTTCTGTTTCTTTCTAACAGAGTCAGTTTTCTCCCAACAATTTTCTGAGTCTGGAGCAGAGGACACAGAAGAGGAACAATCAGTCATTGCAGATCTAGAATCCTCACGCTCCCCATATTTGCACAAAGTACTGAATAAACTAACGCTTTCATCAGGAACATGATATTTCTGGATTGCACGAATCCTGTGCTCATGTGACCACTCAAGAAACTCACCAAGAATGCTTACTGAGGACAGTATTGCATGAGCTGAGAGGGGATTAATTGAAGGAAATGTCGTAAGAAAATATTCTGCCAGGGTTTCTGATTCAGGCATTTTAGGATAAGTGTGTGTGGTTAACTTGGGGACGCATCCAATGCAGCTCAATATAATTTCATCAGTCAATTCAGATGAGTATGAACAAAAGAGTTGTAGGTCAATCTTCAAGCTTGCTGCTGCAGCATACAGTTCATCTGATGATTCCATTACAGCGGCAAGGAAGCTGCTTTCACCCTCAAAGACCTGACAAAACAACTACGAATTGATATGGTGGTGAACAAGAAAAGGCTCTCATGTCGCAGAAACTCATGCAACAAGGAATGAACTGATACCACAAAGTACTACTGACATCAATGGGAGAGGTTTCCTCCACAGGAAAATGCAAGCATACCAAGTCTCTCAAACAAAATGCAAAGTTTCCAGAAATGGACAATATCTATGTTTCTAAAGTAGATATGCTCCCTCACATAAAGCAGTTTTGAAACACATATTGAATAGCTCGAATCTTAACACTATAGGGCAAAAATTACCAGAATGCAGCTGCTGAAAGCAAAACTCAATGAGGTAAGAACATTGGCTGCAATATTTTCAATGCACAAGGCTAAGCATGAAGAAGACTCATCAGGAGCACTTGCTTTCTTTGCAATGTTTCTGCAATCATACCACACCAAGCAAATTGCAGCACTCACTATAACATCCACCAGCAGTTTTAAATCGCGCTCGACAACTTGTGCTCCTTGTTTCTCCATTGCTCGGATCTTTTGGTATGTGCTTCTCCTGGAAATAATCATCTCTTTATCAAAATTCTTGGTGTTAACTACGATGACTGTTGAAGAAACGTTCGTGGGAATTCTCTCCGGTTCCACAGCTGAAGTCAAACGTGGAACTGGTAAAGGCATGCCTAAAGCTCTTGCTTCATCTCCAGCTCTTGAGGAACCTATATCACACTTCTCATCGTAGAAGTTATCAACGAGCTCCAATTCATTACCAGCCAACTTAATTTCATGCAACTTGAGATCCCGCTGCTGCAATTGCACTGCGGTGGCGGCACATGGTGCAGCTTGGTTAATACGTGAAACTTCAGCAAACACAGCATTCCTAGCAAATGCCTTGACTGCAGGTTCAGAACTTCTCCCTGCAGTAGCCCCCCGAGGATTTAATAAAAAATTTAGATCACTAAATGGCAGCACTGATTCAGCTAAAGTAGAACCTCCCTCCAGATTGATGCCAGATAAAACTTCTCCATCGACATGTTTTTCACACCCATCATTTAAAAACTTACCTGAAGCAATGTCATTAAATGACTCAGTTACTGTGGGAACATAAGGGAGAAGTATATTTAGAGTTTCCTTGTTATCTTCTACCCTTGCTCCGTATAGTGTATCACCAGAGGAAACAAGATCAAATATCAGCAAGCCATCATTCAGAGGTTCCACATCAGAATTGACACTGTAATCGTTTATCTCCGCCACTTGTTTCCAACATAAGGAGTACTTCTCACAGTTGCTATAATCATCCTCCAAAAAATGCCAGTCCAAATATATACCATCAGAAGTAGAATGATGTTGTGGCTTCAAACCAGCTAGCATTTCTTCCACAAACAAAAATTGAAACCTTATCTTTTCAGGATCGGAAAGAATAGGAATGGGCAATGATTTAAATGACTCATCCACCAGAGTGAGTTCATGACTAACAATCAATTCATTGAAACTCCCCAAGTTTGACTCCTCTACAAACATCTGTTCGCATGTTTCTGCTTCACAAACAGTTAAAGAGTGGGAAAAGACTTCTAGAAACTGGTAGGAGTCAGACTCAAGGAACTGGATTTCCTCAAAATTAACTTGGATCACACAGCAAAATGAATTATCATCCGGTATGCCTTGCTGAAATGCCGAGTTTCTATCAATAAGTGGGATTTCAATGATGCTAATTACATCCATTTCTAAAGGAAAGGTTGAGTATGATGGCATAGCTTCAAAGCACTGATTTGATAAACTATGACCTCCAAGATAATCTAAGATGTCAACGTCCCAAGAACCCAAAAGCTCCTGGGCATCAACCTTTACTTCTCTTTGCGGGCACACTCCTCTATTTTCAAGAAGAAGAAATCCCTCCTCCATATGTATGCCACTGGAAATTCCCAAACCAATCTCATCCACTTCCAAAACTGGGAATGTGCTATTATGGAGGTGAACTTGGTCCTGATCACAAGCAGCTTCTTCTAAAAGAAAATTCTTCTGCTCCATATGGTACTCGGGAGTAATATCATCAACTGAATAAAATGATTTTAGAATCTCAAAGGGCTGGCGAAGCATCAGCTTTGGGTCGAGTATGTCCTGCAAGAAAGGACAAAATTCACTATCAAACTAACTTTTATGGAGCATAAGGGCATTGTACAGCTAGATACATAGACAGAGAGAAGATGGATAGATAGGCATAGTGCACAGAGTGAGAGAGAGCTGTCTGGCTACAAAGTGTTCCTAATCATATCCACAATATTGTGAAGTTTGGACTGTTTCTTCTATTGATGATGATGGGGAAAGAAAAGGCAATATTGACACTTTGACAGTAAGGTAGAAACTTCATCACATCTGGTTTGCTCTTTTGCCACTCACAACAGCTGCGCCTAAGCAAAGATGTTGATTGCAAACATGGGTTTACATAACAGTTGGAAGATAACAGGAGTATTCTAACTTTTACCAAATTCATATCAGCCTCCTCAACTTCAGCAAAAAGTTCAATCTTCTCTTCTTCAAAGAAGCAAGCATTTTCCTACAAGCGCCATTGTTAGAGAGTACATAAGAAACTTCGCAACACAGGACATGAATATAATAAAATAGTTATATGCCTAATTGTATCGAACACCTGCATTTAGTAGGAAATTCTTACCAAGGATAGATTCAACTCTGGCATTTCAAATTCAACAGCTTCAAAACCATTTTCTTCCATACGATTACAAAAGAAGTCATTCTTATCCTGCAATAACATTAACTAGACTTCAATAAAGAATTAAATAATCCATGCTTCTGATAACTAAATCCCCAAGGGAAGAAGATCTAATATTTGTCTGACTCTCTACTTCCTTCGCTTAGTAAAAAGCGCAACTTCTTCCAGCAAGTTAATCCCATAAATAGCCTATAACAAACTTAAAAATCAAGGTCCTTCACTAAGTTACAAAGTAGCCACTAGAATTCAATCTACAAGAATTCAATTGGTATTTCGCATGTGTGGGAGAGAGGAGAAGAAAACAAGAGCAGCCAATTCAAAACTCTGGTTGACCGTGTTAACAAAATATAAAACCTACCAATATGGTCGTATTCGTATTTGGTTAAGTAATATCGCATAATGGGCAAACTTTGTGTAAATTTTATTCACACACTGGAATGCAACATTGAATCTTCACCGAAAATGAGATTAAACTTACACCGTCATCTTTAACCAAACCTCAACACTTCTACGACAATGATTAGTTTCCAAACTTCACCGCTGAATCAACCAAGACCTCAATTTCAAAGGATTAAAATAACAAATATTGAAACGAAAGTTAAAACATCCTATATACTAACTGGTACTCACTACAAGTACTTCTCATAAATTAAGTCCTACACTCCTTTTACTTTCCACAGTGAAACTACTTGCATGTTCTTCAACGAAATCGAATCACGGCTGAAGTGAAGGAAAAATAAACTGAAATTTATCACTGAAATGTTGATTAAACCGTACAATTTGAATATGCACGTGCTCCGACTTGATTGACTGTTCACTGTAGGATAAAAAGGAACCTAAATTCTGGCAAACAACAACTGATCAAGCTTTAAAAAAACAAATGCAGCAACTTATGAAAAAAATCAACAACGAAATCAACGATTCAAATCAGTGGCAACGATGCAAATTAATGATTCGAACCTCGGCATTGCTTCGAAGACCGAAGTTCCTCTTCTGATCGAACCGAACATCTCTGGTTTCGACGTCAATAGAACGAGGAACGACGTCAGAGAAGAACTTCGAGAGAGCGTCATCGATCGGGAGCGTATCAGCGTGGAGAGAGGGGATCGGGGCGGAGACGTCGTGGAAGCAGCGAAGGATTTCGGAGGTTGAGGGATCGGAAGGAGGAGGGAGGCGAGGCGGCGGGAGGCGGAGGAAGTCTAGGGTTTCGAGAGCTTGGAGTGCGGAGGACGTGGAGTAATCGGCGCTGAGGAATCGAGTTCGCATTGGAGGCTGGAAGGGTGCGAGAGTTGGATTTTGGAGTGAGAGGGGAGGAGGAGGGGGAGGTTTGAAAATTTTGGCTAACGGATTTGTTTCGAGGAGGAATTGGCGCGTAGAAGCTATTTATAGAGGGATTTTTTTGTGCTCATTTCCTTCTTCTTCTTTTTTTTCCCTCCTCCTTCTTTGGGTTACTACTTTTTGGGGAAATGAGGGTCAATGACGTGTTTTGATAATTAATATCCATTAAAGATATTTTGTTCATTAACAAATGTTCTTAACATATCCTTAAAATGTATTAATTATCAAAACACGTCCTTAACTGTCATTTTTCTTACGTTTTGACCAAAAATAAACTCAATTTATATATAAAATCAAAATACAAAAGACTAGAACTCCATCGGTCTGAATTCTTTGGGTTATTTGAATGGGCCGTGGGGATGGAAGAGCATCTCCAATAAATTAGGCTCCTTTGGACTAGTTTGGTTCAAATTAAAGGGAAAATGATGGCCAATGACGTGTTTTGGCAGGTATTAATTATCAAAACACGTCTTGAGCCATCATTTTCCCCAAATTAAAATACTTTTGAGTTTTGGAGCCTTTTTAAAAAAATAAATCTGATTTTTTTGTTAATTTTTCGTTATATTTGTTTGATTGTTTGTTTTGTCTGAATGAGATGAATTAAGGAACATAAAAATTAAAAAAGAAAAAAAGGACAAAAAATAATTCACATTACCAATTCTATATTATTTTTACTTTTTCTTTTAACATTTTAACAATCAATCCACACTTTGTTCATTTTTTGTGGGTTTTTTTTTTTTTTTTAACAGATACGACTGAGAAACACAGAATTGAGATCAGAAAACTAAGTCTAGTCTATTAACAACTAAAGTAACTAAAAGTAAGTCAACTCCCAAAAAATTACTTAAGTTTTGTTTTTCTCATCAAAAAACAAAAAATATATATGGTGCTTATCAGTTATTACGATTGGACTATAACTTCATTTGCAAAAAAATACTTTAAGTTACTACTGTATAATATTCTAGTTAAGCAAAAGTAACTGCTATTTCAAATCCTTAATATTCACCCTATAAATCGTGTGCAAATTTTTGTTCGATCCATCGTTATCATTTATCAAAGATTTTTAAAATATGAACACTAGGATGTTGAATAATCTCTGGAATATAGATCAAGGTACAACTGTTATATTCCAGTTAAAGACACTAGTGTTCTACCCATTCTATGCACGAGTTTGATTAATCTACATGTGTGAGATTAACATACACACCCAATAAATATACATGACATAATACGTAGTATGTGGATCCAAATCATACACGCGTAATATGTCAAACATGACATAATTGTGGAAGAAGAAAACATGGGGAGGTGTTACACAAGGCTCTTTCATGATATGGGAGGATTCACGATTTTTGTGTTCTTCACTTTTTGTTTTGGGGACACCATTTACAGTTATGTGCCATAAATTGAGAGCACACGTGATTTTTTAAATTAATAATACCAACCTTATAGTAATTGCTAAGCGACCAGGAAACTAACTCCTGTAGCAAATAGAAAAGTAGTGTGGTTCAGTACTATGCTGATAATTGATTGAATGCCGCTACTTACTTGAATCAAAACCTTGGGAAAAAAATAGTATGAACAAATAAATAGATGATTGTGTGTAGATAATTCTAAAGTGAAAACCAATATAAGCAATTGATAATTGGTCCACCTAACTTTTGTGCCGAAAGGAGCCAAACTTGAACCAATCTTTTGGCTTGATTAGTGATTTGCTTGAATCAAAACCTTGGGGAAAAAAATATTACAAATTAAAAAATAGATGATTATAAGTAGATAATTATAAAAATGGAGACCAACCTTTGAGCAAAGGAAATTCTGGTTGAATGTAGGGTGGAAGGAAGAGGATTTCAATTTTTAACCATGAAAAGAGCCCATAGCACTATAGCAGTGCCCAAATCGGTTCTATATATGTGAAGGGTTTTGGCGTTTTTTATATGAAGGGTTTTTTGCTTTTGAGTCATTGGGCAACGTCTGGATAAAAAACAGAAAAAGAAAAAACTCATGTGCAACGTGTACCATGGCCCATGGGAGTTTAGAAGTGGAAGTCGGCAAGGGAGTTGGGATCGTGGGACGGTGGTTTTTTTGTTTGGAGTATGGCTAGTTGGAACAAAGTTGGGGTTATTTATTTTTTTATAATAAGTTAAAAATTTAGGAATTTTGGATTGGAAAATTAGAGACTTTTGAAATTTAAACACATTTGCATAGGATATTGATTAATTAATTAATAATTGATTGATTGATGGATAAAGACTGTGGATCCGTTAATTAGAAGAGGGACTGTTGAAAAAGTAAAGATACATGACAAAGCTATAGCGATATACTTAGTATGAATTGATTTGTATAGAATAGAAATAAATAGATAGACAGAAATAGAAATAAAAATAGTAGAGAGATAGAAAAAACAAGCATCCATGAATCAACAATAATGAGTATCCAAATATTAGACAAAATATTTTTTAAAGCGGAAGCGATAAGCAAAACTGAACTACGATGAGACACCCTAAAGGAGGTCAAATGAAAAAATCCCCGAGTTACCATTAGAGTCATTGCCTAACTCTTAACTTGCCTGAAAAAAAAGTTAGAATAAAATTCGTCACCTGATAAGCTCACTGAATGACAGGAGAGATCAAAATAATTTTTCATGTCAACATAATTTGACATATGCGGTGCACAAAAAAATAATAGTAAATTAATCTCACGAACAATTTAACCAATAATGATCTCAATGGTGATTACAACATGATATCCAAGTAATCCAACAAACAATGGGAAACTACGACCAATACCAAATAGTACTAATATCTAATTATCTATTATTGTAATAAATGGTCAGGATTCTCTCAAACTCTCTCTCCAAAAAAATTAAACTTTTTCATGGAAGAATTTTTTTAAAATCTAGACCATCCAAACCCTAATTACAAACATATATAAGAAAGATAGGTTGATAGATTCCAAACGTCGGCAGCGGTTTATCTTTTTTTTTGAACAGGCAGCTGTTTATCCATTCCATTGATTTTTCTTCTCTCTTCAAAATATCTAAAGCTTTCGGTGCGGAGCGGGTATATTTTATATGGTATCCGCTCGTCGCATTCGAGCTGTCCGATGCATTTTTAAACGGCACGGATTGAAATTCTCTCTCTCCTCTCATCCCAACATTTTCTCTCTCCTTTCCTCTCTTCAAATCTGAGCCATTCAAAAACAAAATGGATGGATCGGACATGCGAGTAGGCACCACGTGATATCCAGTCGCAGTGAATTTTTTTCCTTAAATCATAAACCAATCGCTGGTGCCACGACGCCATGTCCCTCAATGAGCACGAGACACGCTTCCGTCGACAAAAGACGTGTCGGTCATCCAACACGTGTCTCTCCGATACCAACTCCCCTCTGTGCGATGCTGGCAAAATCATCATGCAATTTAATACTCTACTACTAGTCCACTAAATCCCATCTGTCTCTCTTCCCTCTCTATTTAAAAACTGAAATCCCCCCTACTGACCCTGTGCATATCAATCCTCTCAATCTGCGACATTCTTCTAGTATACAGAATCAAAACTCTCTACTACTCGCAAATCCCACGCCAACAGGGTCTCCACTCCAACGAAGGTGAGATTTGATCCTCCGTTAAATTTCTGCATGTTTTTTTTTTCTGTTTTGGCTACTTAGGTGCTTACAGAGTCTTGGATTTGTTTCAGTTATGGAAGGGACAGAGGATAATCGTCAGGAGAAGACGTCGGTGTTCCAGAAGGCCAAGGCAAAGGCGAGGAAGATGAAGGACACGATCAAAATGAAAACTAGTCACGGCCCAGATGTTGATAACACCAATCAGAATGATCAGGGTCACGATGAGGAAGAAGATGAACAAATGGTGGAAGACTCGGAAGTGCATGACACCGCACCAAGTATAATGCTCTCAACTAGACTTATATTATAGTAGCATATAAGTGGACTTTATGATTGGTTTATTGTAATTCCACTCTTTTTCGAAACAGAAAAAGTCATTTTAAAAAAAAATTATTCTGGAGATACTTGTGTATGATTTTTGCACACAATTATTAGACAGATGTTTCCCTCCTTACGATTTGAAATTGGAAAAAAAAAAAAAAGAAGGATAAACAAAGATGCAATTTTTAGAGTTTTCCCTTGTTATTTTCATCTTTTGATTTCTGATGAGTGTTTACATCGAAAATTAATTCTCATCTTTTTGACCGTCTCTGCTGTTGTTTGTTTATTGATTTTGAAGTTCTGGAAACTGACAATTCTTTTTTGTTTCTAAAACATTGTAAATCAGTTTTGTTTATTACTAGTTGAGATAGTAGTAATTGACATACTGGCTCCATGACCTTGACTGTGTTGCAGAGTACGAGTCTCCGGCAGTTACGAGCACCGTGGCAGGGCAGAAGAAGCCCGATGACAAGTTGGGAAAACCAGCATCGGCGGCGGAGGATCAATACGGTTCCAAATACACAGACGCACAAACAAGGCCATCTTCGCAGTGGCCGGACGAGAACACAGACAACCGTGGGGTGGATACTGCAAGGCCAACCGGCATGGGGGCGGGCGGCGTGCAGGTGCCGGAGAACAAAGACAGCTTGTTTTCATCTTCTGGAACTCTCGGAACCCCGGCCTCTGAATCCGCTGGGAATTTTGTACATGGGGAAGGTGGTCACTTGGGGGATCCGAAGATCAGTTCGGAAACACCAGCTGCAATGGAGGAGGATCCTTACACGCCCGATTATCAGAGCAAAGTCGCCGATCCAACTGGCGCTGGTAAGACTACAATTCATGGCTTCAGTATTTCGTTTATGGTGCAACAATTTCGTATATGGTACAAAAGATTTGAACTCGTGTTCTGTTTCTGTATTGAAAAGAGATGTACCATGTAGATGTCCCAGGTTACCTTCAACCTTTAGCATAGTTTGTACAGATTCACCCACTGCAATGAAACAGAACATCCTGTTCGATTTGAGTTTTGATGAAAGTTTTTGAGTGTAACGAGTGAAGGGATAGATAGAGAAAACTTATGGGCAATCGTGCCCAAAGATTTTGAGATCCCAAAATGAATCACGCAAAATTTTGTTACATAGTTTAAGTTTGTTTGATCTGATGTAAACTATGGTAGCATCAACCTTTTCATTTACTCTTTCCTGCTTCAAAGACGTTCATTTCTGTGAATCCTCAAAAACTCTGCCCTAATTTTGTACCATTGGATTTGATGTGAATTTCCATGTATGATTTCGGTTTTCATAGTTTTACTCTCTGTCATACAACATCAAATATGGACTGAAATCAGTGTTATTCCTAACAGGTGGTGAGGATGCAGGGGTTAGTTCAATTCTGAAGTCTTTCAACAAATTGAACGTCGACGATGGCAAACCAGAATCGAAACCAATCTCCGAACGGGCACCTGAAACATACACAGAAAGCCAAGATCACTTCTCACAAGAACCTATTCTACCCACTTCCACCACCAACCCCGACGATCCAGGGTCAATCTCGAAAAGCTTTGATGGTGATAAACCCGAAGACGCACCACTTGACAACGTTACCGAACTATCATCAAACCAAAGCAGCTACGCCCAGAAGATCCCATATGCTGATAAGGCAATTGCAGCTAAGAATGTGGTCACTTCGAAGCTGGGATACGGCAGTACCGAAGATCCCACTGCAGCACCGAAAGCTACTCAAGGAGGAGAAGAGATTGGAAAACCGGGGACGACAACAGAGTATGGACAAAAAATTGTTGCCCCGGAGTCTTTCAACAAAGTGAACGCCGACGACGGCGAACCAGAATCGAAACCAATCTCCGAACGGGCACCCGAAACGTACACAGAAAGCCAAGATCACTTCTCATCAGAAGCGATTCCGCCCACTTCCACCATCAACCCCGACCATCCAGGGTCAATCTCGAAAAGCTTTGATGGTGATAAACCTGAAGACGCACCACTCGACAACGTTACCAACCTACCACCAAACCAAAGCAGCTACACCGAGAAGATCTCGTATGCCACTTCTGCAATAACTGGTACGGCAATTGCAGCTAAGAATGTGGTCGCTTCGAAGCTGGGATACGGCAGTACCGAAGATCCCACTGCATCACCGAAAGCTACTCAAGGGGGAGAAGAGATTGGCAAACCGGAAACGACAACAATGTATGAGAAGGTTTCCAACGCTGGGGGTTCAGTGGTGACACCCTTGTACGCGAAGGTTTCCAATGTTGGGAGTTCAGTGGTGTCAAAGGCGCGTGGAACGGGTACGAAGCAGGATCAAGGGGTTGAAGGGCAGGATCAAGGGGTGCCGGTGAAGGGGTATCTGGCTGAGAAGCTGAGGCCGAGCGATGACGATAAGGCACTTTCCGAAGTGATATCGGATGCTTTGCATAACCGAAAACAAGAAGTAGATGGGGAGGAGGAGGGGGAGAATCAGAAGCCAGCGGTGGGGATTGTGACGGAGTCGGAGGAAGTGCGGGAGCGATTGGGAAGCGACGAGGGTAATAGGGGGATTACGGAAACTGAATCCAAGGCTGCTCCTAATGTGAGTCCTACTGGGAAAGGCATGGTGGAAAGTGTTAAAGGTACGGTTACTTCCTGGTTTTCAAAGGGTGGAGATCAAAAGCAGACTTCTGAAGCATCACCTGGCACTATACCAGGTAAATTCTCAGTTGCTCCTAGGTTTTATACTTTTGGTCCTGTGTAGGAACTACCCGCGATATCGAACTTGCAAGATGAATCTTTTTCATTAAGAGGTTTGCTTCTATTTTTGGTCCGGTGTAGGGTGAATTTCAAAAATCACAACTCGTAAGGAACAATCGTGGGAGAGTACGGGGACCTTTTGGAGACATAATCCATTTGCTGCAATTTTCATACACACGAATTAGAAGTCTTTTTTTCGGTTTTGATGCGATGCCATCTCCGAATCCATTTGCTGCAATTTTCGTACACGAATTAGAAGTGTCTCTTTTCGGTTTTGATGCAATGCCATCTCCGAGTCCCGTTTCTATTGTAGTAAAATGTGGTGTTGATTTGTTTCAGATGGAATCGGTATAAGGGTCTAATCATACACTAATGTGTACGTATTTTAACGAGTCGTTAGTCCATTACAAATCTACGATATTGACGACTGTCTATTCTCGTTTATGTTCGCAGAGGAAGAACGATTATCGAGTCCAACCGGTGAAGAAGCCGTCGGCCATGGCCAAAGCGGTGTTGGAGAGGGGAGACTCCAGGAATCAGGCAAATAATTAATAAGCCAAGCCAAGCTCTTAAAAAAGTCCCTCCCTTGTGTTTTTTGTTTTTGTGTTGTCTGTCTGTTGTGTGTATCTTTGATGAATGTTGTGCAAGTGAAATGTCATTTTGGTGTGTTGGGTGTACCTATGACTTCGAATAATTTGGTTGGATAAATAAAATTGGTCTGTTTTGTTCATACAAGCAAATGTGTTGCATTTTCAATTTGTAGAAAAGTGAGAAAACACTGCCATTGTGTTAATTCAAATGGATTCAAGACTGCAAATTTTCCAAGATCAAGCCCTTGCCCATTCTCTTCGTCCACCTCTCCGATTTGATTGTGCATAAAATTTCTAAATTCATTTCAGATCTGTGACTGTGAGGTTGATAAAGGAAAGAGAGAGCCCCCGCCCGCACAAGGAGACGTTGCAAACTGCAAAGGCGGCCGCACCCTTTGGAGCGAGTGGTCCATTGAACACCTTAAATTTTTAATTTGCTAATCGTAAGTTTGTCTTAGGGTTCATTGATTCAGGTAATTCAGAAATCAAACATCTAATACGTTAGCTCATAAAAAGTACATAATCCTAACAACAAAATTTTTAGAAAGCGAGAAAAAAAGAATGATCTATAAGCATCGATATCGTGTTCTCTAGGCATTTTTTCTGAAAAAGAGTCGATTTTATAAAAGGAAGAGAAGATGTCCCAAAAAAATTTCGTGCCAACCTATCAATCACAATTACTTTTTTCTGAATATTAGTATATCTGTGTGTCAATAATCTTTCTTGGCTCAAATTGTAAACTTTCGTCAAGAACAATTTTATGCGTTTATATGTTTTCGAATCACACTATTTGTACTAGTAAATGAAATTTTGTATATATACTCCTTGACTACTGGTTATTCTTTTTTATCAACAAAATATAATTTTATTAAACCCGATAAGGATGCATACTCCAATGAAATATTGGATGAAATACCAAAAGCATACACCCAATCGGCTCGATAAAAAACACCTCATGGGCCAAGCCCAAACAGAACCAAAGCCCAAGCCAAGAAACACTTGAGAAACCAAACTCTAACACAGTATCCTACCGAGTTGAGTTTTGTTCACCCTCCATTTAGAAGGGTGAATATTATCCTCCTTCCTATTGGTTGATCTTACCACATAGTGATGTCATGCTTACCAAAAAATGTATTGCATGGTAAGCATGACATCACTATATGTGGGGTTCACATCATTTCAACCAATGAGAGAGAGGGTAATGTTCACCCTCTTTTAAGGAGGGTGAACAAAATTGGGCTTGTACCCTACCACCCCAACTAAGCCGCCGCCGCTGCATCGGAAATCACCATCGCCGACAGCACCTCCACAACCACCCACGAACCGCAAAAAGCCACCACCAGAAGTTAATAGAGAGTAAAGTCCTCTCATCCTCTCATCTCTCTCTCTCTACCTTATCCAGAGTCCCAAAAACCCAAAGTCTGGTTCGCCGGGGGAGGGGGCTGCCGCCCCTTCTTTCCCTCCTCCCCCCAGCTCTCCCCCCCCCATTTCTCCTCTCCTTCTCTCCCCCTCTCCTCTCTTCTCCGTTTTCTCTGGTTTCGGACCCTCTTTGTTTGGGTTGGGTCTCGAGGATGATCCGGTGGATGAGTCCCAGGCCGGAGGCCTGTGGCTTTTTCTTTTCCGGAGCCTCCTCTGCCCCCTGATCTGGTTGTTGGGCCGGCGGGTGGCGGTGGTGGGGCGGCGGGTGTGGGTGGTCGGTGTGGTGGATTTTGGGGATTTTTCTTTTCCATTTTTTTTTTTGCCAGAATTTTCTGGTCTTCTCCGGCTGGTTTCCCCAGTCCGGATTCGTACCGGTCGGGTTTCCCCTGATCCGGTGGGTGGTGTTGGTGGGTAAATAAGGTTTTGTGCTGTTTTGCTGCTGTTTCTCGTTTTGCTGGAGTGGTGCTGTGCGGTGGCTGGAGGGAATCGGTGGTTCGGTGCTCATTCCAGTTGATTAGTGGTGCTGCGATCAGTTGGAACGGGGGTTGGTGGTGATTCAATAAGGCTCCGGGGCATGGCCCTTGGCCATGGTTCGTCATTAGCAGAGGGAGTAATCGGCAAGGGAGGTTTCTCGGCCATCGGCGCCGTGCGGCAGGAGATTGGAGATCCTGCCCGGGATTCGTACTTCGATCTTCTTGTCCGGAGCCTGTCGTGCCAGCGTAGGCTTGCTGGAGATGTTTCTCCATTTCTTCAGTTTCGAGATTCAGCCGGTTTCGGGTGGTCCTCTTGACTGGAGATGGCCGGCGTGCTGGTGGATTCCATCCATGGTGGTCGCGTTTTTCTTTCTTGTTTGTTTATTACTCCTGTTTCCATCGACTTGTATTGTTATCTCTGATAGGGTTCTTTTATCAAACCGGGGCGGCTAGTGGTTAGATGGCTGGCCCCTCGTGTCCCGACCCTCTGTGGCGGTGAGTCGTGCACAGGTCTAGTCACTAGTTTCGCGATTTCATCGATGCCCCTGGGTCACCTGTGCTTAGTATTTTTTTCGGTGATGGTTTGCTGTAGGTTCCCTATCTCTGATGTAGGATGGATTCACTGTTATAGCCTATTTTGGCTGTTAATGAAATGGGCTTCGTTTCAAAAAAAAAAAAAAAAAAAGTTAATAGAGCTAGTAAAATAAAGTTGATTCTTGAGTACCCTATTAGAAATGTCCGCAGCTAGCTGCCGCTATCGCAAAGTAAGGGTTCCCTTGCTGCTGGATCTGAATATTACTAGTACGTATTTGCAAAGCTAAAGATCGAAATATGGAAGTTAGGGTCAAAATTCTGCTACTCCATTTGATACTACTCGACTTTGTTTCAATTTGAACCAATGTCTTTTAATTTAGACATTCTAATCCTCTGTCTTTAGATCAACTAGCAAATATTAGCATTAGCATTCTTATGCTAATACGACTGTTAAAACGTAGCCGAAAATGATCACCGTGAGAGATGCATACGACAATGCATGTACTGACACAACTATCACTAACCATTCGTTTTATCAAAAAACTGACTTTTTTTTGTGTGTGGATGTTTTCCAAAATATTATGTAAAAGTCATAATTTTTTATTTTTTCGATTCCCCGTACTGAGACGAATCAATATCATATAAAAATTTGGTGTAAAGCTAAAAAAAAGTAAAAAAAATTTAAATAATGACAAAAACCCAAAAGTTGTTTTGCATAAATTATTTGTTAGCGCAAACACTTACTAAGAGCATCCACAGTGGATTAATCAAAATTGGATAATCAAAAATTGCCACATCACCTTTTGATTATCAATTTAAGGGATTACTAAGGTTAATAATGTAGATGTCCATAGTGACATAATCAAACATTGCATAATCAAAATTTGCCACATCATCTTTTCAACCAATAAAAATCTAAAAATTGTCACTATATAAAATATTTTCCTTAAAATAATTTTCAAACTAATAAAAATATGTCATTAGAAATAGAAAATAATTTTTTGAAAACTTTTATTTTGGAAAACACTTTTCCAAAAAAGTTTAAAAAAAAAAACAGTTTTTGGAAAAAAAAAAGAAAGAAAAAGAAGACAGTTTTAAAAAGCAGTTTTTAATAATAAAAAGAAAGAGTTTTTGAAAAACAGTCTACTGTTTTTGTAATAAAAAAGAACTTTCAAAAATATTTTTCCCAAAATGAGAGAGAGGAAGAAAGAGAGAGAAAGTTTTGGTTATTGACAAAAAGTTGTTAATTTTGATTATTCAATGGCCAAAATTTGATGAGTTGTTAAGAGATTGTTAAGTTTGATTATGCCACTGTGAGCTCTTTTTTGAGAGAATATTGCTAACTTTAACAATCTTGTGTTTTTTGTTATTGCACTGTGGATGCTCTAAGCAGTCAAAATAAAACTCTTTGTGTTTAAAAACAAGGGTGCCACTACATACATAATAATCCAAACACAGTACCAAACACAACTTCTTACATACATGTGGGGCCCACACGCACCAAACATACTGGTGCGTGTGAGCTCCCCATGTATGTAAGAAATTGTGTTTGGATTATTGTGTTCCTACGGTTCAAAAAAAAAATTATTGTGTTCCTAGCATTTTTGGTTTATAAAACATTTACAAGTGTTTTTGGTGAATATGAAAAGAGGAGAGAGAAGGTAAATTTTAGATTAAAGGATTATGGTGGGAAAAAATACTGTAATGAAGAAGACTACAAAGTCCTTCGATTAAGTTAGCGACTTTAGCGTAGCTTACATGATCTTTGTATGTGGCCCATTTACCAAACACCTCGTTTTGTTTTTACTCCAACTTATTACGAGTAACATACTTCAGACGTTGATTTCGAAATTAGGTTTATCGATTATCAATAAAAATTTATTTGAATCATATGTTTATTTTTTTGCAATAGATAGTCAAAAATTGGCCATTCACTACTTTTAAATAAACGACATTGTTCATTTTAGAATTTGGATTTTGGACTCTATTTTTTTGCACGGTCCCCAATAAATTATCTCTCTCTACTTATTACCCAAATTCAAATCCAAAATTCTAAATCCAACAAGGCAAGTTCAGAGCATTATAAATATATGCTCGGTCTAATTTTTTACTGCAGATGGTAAATATTCTGCTAAATCTCCTAGGCACCGAAATCCCATTCAACCTTAGCATGCTATTGTGTGGTTTGGGTATGGAGTTTCTAGGTGGAGCTTTATTGAGTGGCTTACTGTTTTGGGGAGATTACCTTCTCGAGATAGGTTGGTGAGTTGGGGTATGGTGGTGTCTCCTCAGTGTGTTTGTCTAACATGGAGTTTCACGCTCATCTATTTTTTGACTGCCATTTTTCTTCCTCAATTTGGCAACAAAAACTGTCTAGGAATGGTATTACTCGATCTATATTGGTCCTGTCTCAAGAATTAGAGTGGGGAATCCAGAACAGAAAGGGAAAAGGGTTCCAAAATTCTCTTTATAAGCTCTCTTTGGCAGCCTTTATTTATTATATTTGGGGGGAGCGTAACCTGAGAATTTTTCAAGGTAGGTCCAAAGATGTGGCTGCGGTTTCTCTAACCATCTTTAATTCAATTCGAGCTAAGGCTAACTCTTGGGCAACGGTGAAGTTCTCGGCCCAGAATTGGGGTCTTTGTGATGCTTGGCTTCTGGACTTAGAATTTTTGTTGTTAACAATTGTTGATAGTACGTTGTTTTCCTGTTTTGAGTTGGGTTTTTTTGTCTACTATTGGGACTTTTGATGTATAGGTTTCCAAGGGGATGCCTCTGTTGCTTTGTGTAGTTTTTTGACTCCGTTTGTTGGTATAAATTTTTCACTTACCAAAAAAAACTCACTTATCAATACTTCTAAAATGAAGGGCTTAAATTATGGAAACGAAGGTCCTGTGGTTTAGACCTGTGGTGCACATTGTAGTGTGGTATTCGAGTTGTTCACTTTAACAATCAATAGTTGACCGGTAAGAATGTTTCAATGAATTTAAACCATTGAATACATAAACAGACGGTCAGATGCCGGCATGCCGCACTATAGGATCCGGGTCCTTTATGCCTTGTTCTCTTCTCTTTTAAAAAAAAATTTCAAAAAATTCCTCCTAGATTCTCTCTAGATTTCTCCTACTTTTAACATTTTTCACTCTCTCTCTCTCCATTTATTACTTCTACAATTTTTTAATTTTTTTTTAAAAACACAAATCAAACAAAACATTATTAATTATTGTATGGAAACCTACTTACATCAATCCCATGAGACGCAGTTATACAATCTTGATTCGTTTGTTTCGGCCCCACCCTCTTCTTCCTCATACGATTACAACTCAGCTTGTCGCTCACAAACACCTTGGGTAACCTGGGCACAGAACTCCG
Organism: Rhododendron kiyosumense; assembly: GCA_019656275.1. Taxonomy (NCBI): domain Eukaryota; kingdom Viridiplantae; phylum Streptophyta; class Magnoliopsida; order Ericales; family Ericaceae; genus Rhododendron; species Rhododendron kiyosumense. The sequence continues at coordinate 238,022 of BPLS01028221.1, forward strand.
GCGCCGCCGCCCCAAAACCACTCAATAACCAGGTACGCCTCTTCAATCAACAAAACCATTGCCCATCAAAAAAAAAATCAACAAAACCCTCATCGCCCCCTTCTGTGCTCAACTCTAAAAAACCCTAGTTTCTAGTGAGTCACATCGATTGTCGTGTGAGTAGACTTGATTCAAGCTGTTCAATTAGTTAAACACATCTTCATCTTCAAATGAATGCTCGCCACAGTATTATGTCTTTTTGTGTTTTGAGCTTTTAATGGGTGTCTCTCTATTTGTTCAACGGCAAAAGTCGAACCTTTCAGACCCCTTTGTGTCTGGGCATCGAATAAGTCGGTTGGTGGGTTTCTTGGTTTTTGTGGAGACTGTAAGTATACAGACATAATGGGTATTTCCCATTTCTTCATTTGCTCGCGCAATGTACTCGATAGCTGCACGCGGTCAGTGGTTGGTTCAGTGTCTTTCTTGTTTCTCCGGCGTTGCCCGCTCATTCTGCAGCCGTACGTATTTTGGGGACGGTGTCGATGATGGGTTTATGAGCGTAGAGGGGTTGTTGAATGGAGATTGGAAGAGTCAGGAAATAGATTTTCCAGATGCAAAACCTGAATCGGAAAATAGTCGTGGAGGGCATTCATGGGGGAATTTCAATGGAAGGAGGAGTTTTTTTGGTAATGTGAGAGGTGACGCTGAGAAAGTTCTTGTAATTCTTCAGCAAGAAGGTCCCGGGTATGATGCGAAAGCAGGTTTAAATGATTTGCAGATAAGAGTGTCAGGCTTACTCGTAAGAGAAGTTCTTTTAGGGATATTGAGAACTATTAATTGCGCAAATAAGACCCGTTGTGCAAAATTGGCTTACAAGTTCTTTGTGTGGTCTGGTCAACAAGAGAATTACAGGCACACAGCAAATTCATACCACTTGATCATGAAGATCTTTGCAGATGCAGAGGAATTTAAAGCAATGTGGAGGCTGGTTGATGAGATGATTGAGAAAGGATATCCCACCACTGCACGTACATTTAACATATTGATATGTACATGCGGAGAGGCAGGCCTAGCCAAGAGAGTTGTAGAGAGGTTCATCAAATCGAAGACATTTAACTATAGGCCATTCAAGCATTCGTTCAATGCTATTCTACATTCCCTTCTTGTAGTAAGCCAGTACAAGTTAATTGAGTGGGTATATCAGCAGATGTTGATTGAATGTCATTCCCCTGATATTTTAACTTACAATATCCTAATGTGCGCAAAATTCAGGCTGGGGAAGCTAGATCAGTTTCATAGATTGTTAGATGAAATGGGTAGAAGTGGTTTCTCCCCAGATTTCCATACCTTTAACATCCTTCTCCATGTTCTTGGAAAAGGGGACAAGCCGCTGGCAGCACTTAATCTTTTGAACCACATGAAAGAAGTAGGCTGTGATCCGAGTGTTCTTCACTTTACAACTTTGATAGATGGGCTCAGTCGAGCTGGAAACTTGGATGCCTGTAACTATTTTTTTGATGAGATGAATAAGCATGGATGCATGCCTGATGTGGTTTGTTACACTGTCATGATCACGGGATATATTGTGGCAGGAGAACTTGAGAAGGCTGAAGAATTGTTTGATGAAATGATCACAAGGGGACAGTTGCCAAACGTATTTACATACAATTCCATGATCCGTGGGCTTTGTATGGCGGGAAGGTTTGACAAGGCATGCTTGATGCTCAAAGAGATGGAGTTCAGGGGTTGTAATCCGAATTTCCTTTTGTATAGTACTCTAGTTAGTAACCTGCGTAATGCTGGAAAGCTTTCTGAAGCTCATGAAGTAATTAGACATATGGTAGAGAAGGGGCAGTACATCCATCTGGTTTCAAAGATCAAGGGATACAGGAGATGCTGAAGTGGTAGGTTATGTGTGGTGGCAGTAATTCATTTGTAACTTTATGGAGACTTCTTGATCCAGCTCAGTTGACATCGTTGGCGCATTGCTCATTGCAGATGTCATGTAAGTTACAATTTTGCGTCCCTGTTTTTCATTAGCCTTACAATTCTCCCCATAATATGTTCAAATCCTCTTGAAGGTCCACACCTTATTACAAATAGAACTAGATTTTTTGTTTTTTACCTGGGTTTCCTGTATCCTTGATATAATTTTCTCCTTTCAAAGGAAGAGGTTTCAGAATTAGGGCTGTAGTAACCTTTCTTGCATGAAAATCTATAATTTTGTTGGTAGAAATATTTATATCTTTGTTCTTGCTTTTGCTTTGAACTGAGCTTTTCTCAAATGGATTCTGTAATACAGTGGTTCGCTTATATATAACCTGGGTTTATCGTTCATAATTTGGAACGTACTTGAAACTCAACCGCAAGGTGGAGGTGGAAGTTCTTTTGCGAGAGTGATAGCCATAGCCTTGGTGAGATATATATGACTGAGAAGTGACCAAAATTACAAAAGTTGTGTTATGCTTGTACTTGCTAAGTTTTGGGGATCAGATGACAGAAGGTGGTGTGATTTGTGAACTGAGACAGCAAATACTGAATAATGAATCCGATTTGATGAAAAAGAGAAGGGAAAGTTCCTTTTAGTGCAAACTTCAATTTGACCCCTTGTGCTTTTGATCATGGGTGAATTGCCCCCCCGACCTCATGAACTCGTATATACATGTATACATACACTTCTAGGTGTGGTGTTTAGTCAGAGAGAGATGGTTGGAGTCCAAGTTTTCGACTAGTTGTTCGTACAACGCTCATACATGTCCATGTGGCTGTGCTACTTTTCATGTGTAGTTGTATTTTGTTTCTTCGATCTCTACTATCTTACTATTTATTTTTTATTCACATCACGCTTCTTTCAGCAGGTTAAGGAAAATTAGTGTTTCTGTAACAAATCCATTTTTCCCTGCCTTATGATCTATTAAGAATAGGAAAGAAATGGTGGTAACCCAAGGTTATGGTTTGAGTTAAGTTGGAAGATGAAGATGAAGATAAGGATAACGATAAAAAAGTATTTTGTGCATTGGGTTTTTGTTTCACACTCTCAACCCAAGAGTGTGTGGTTAAATTCTGTCAACTTGAATGGAAAACGTAATTGTGCAGTTCACAAAGCACAAGAAGGTTATGTGGTGATAATCAAATGTGAGGGTTACAATATGCTCATGACCCAAAGCCCTGGGGATCACACTGAAGTTTGCCCTTCCTTGTATATTAGCCAACATCTTGTTTGAGTCAGGCACATCCAGAGTGAGTGTCATTGATGGCCAAATTAAGAAAAGTTATTTAGCATCGTTTCTGTGCAGCTGAAACTACCGAACATCATACCCAACAGAGCTTTGGATTTTATCTTTGCTTCCATCCTTTTTGTGTGGCAACTTCAATAATTTCTTGTAGAACTTGGTTAGGTGACTATGGGGCTATCTAGTTAGGTGCACTGGGATGTAATAGGATTCCATGACCCAGTCCATGTACCATAGAATCAGAGATGTTTCTGAAATATAGTCCCGGACGCATGCTAAGTTTTATCTACCGTGAGTGTCGATTTAAATTGGAAAATCCTGTCAAAATGGTGCTGTAAAACCCAATGTAGTTTTCTTATCACACTAGTATACCATCAGTTTTTTCTTTTCTAATATACCTTTTTACCCTTTCAGAATCATTTTAGAGCATATCTGTTCTCCGGTTCTCCCTGCCCTGAATCCAAATGGAAAAAGGTTGTCTCCCTCTGTTGGACGTCACCTCTGTTGGGCATGTGTGTGCCTCCGTTTGCTTTCTTCGAGCTACGATCCTGTTTATGCTGCTTATTTTATCACCACGTGAAGACTAACTTATGCTTTAACAAGAAAGGAGTCTTGGATCTAGGGACAAGGGTATTGAGTCTATTGACTGCTAGTTGGACTTGGCATGTACAAACTGAAACAAATAAGTGAGTTTTTGGAATCCCTGTAGAATCTGACTGTGGATTGACGTCAATTTATTAGGTCCTTAAAGAGAAAAACCTGTTGCCAACCGTGTACTTCCTATTGCTATCATCGATTTTTTCCCCATAAAAAAATGATATCCAATCTAGCTCCCTCATTGTACTTTTTTACTGCTGAAACCGAATGGAATTAGTAAGTATACTTCACCTGAGTTTCTCTTGGCATTAGGTCTTTGGTCTTCTGGTCTTATTTTGATACTTCAGAGTATTGCTTCAAGCGTTGCTAAATGGTGAGACATGCCATTTGCTAGATTGATTCATCCGGACTTACCTGCTGTGGAAGTATAAAGGTTTTCGGAGATGAACTATATAATCCATGTGGCAGAACCTTGTGAAGTACAATAAGGTTCTCTCAAGAATATCGGGGGTCAGTAGAGGATCGGATATTTCTCTCTCTTAAGTGTCTCTTATTATTTTTCTAACCAAGTTATAAAGGTCCGATTCCAGTATGGAGTGTGGGCGAGTGTTTTTGCTGTTTGGCTGTCCTGAACACAGGTGTAATGTGTAGTCTACAGACTCAGGTGCTGACTTACAGATTAGTTTTGACCTGTGTTATGTTTCAACTTGTCCCTCTTCATATTCAGTTTTGATGGTAAAACAGGTCGAAGAGTAGAATTCTTGAATTGTGGTTAGTCGTTTATTTATTCGTCTCTGCTATACTGGTTGTATATAATTCAGCTGTGGATTTGTACGGGATGCCAATGGTTTAACAAAGGGATCACCACTTGAACAAGGTCTGTGTTGCGATATGTTTCTTCTATGTTCAGTTGTGGTGGTAAAAAGTGATATTGGAAATGGTTCAATTGTCAACCTTCTCAAAAGGATTCAAGAATCAAGGTGATGCATAGCATATTGCATTGGCAACGTTGTCTCAATTCGACAATGATAATGCTTAAGTTGTGGTACATTTCATGGGAATAAACATTGAAAATACAATCCTGAGTGTGGCCATAATGCTATTTGTGCTGTGAATGGGGTTGGCTACTGGGCTTGGGTTGCTGTTTTCACTGTCGTAAAATGGTAGATAATGTATTTACTATCTGTGTACGGTGTAGTTTTTCAGCGTTCTATATCGTTGGTTTAGTTTTCGGTGTTCTATATAGTTGGTAAGGGTTTGGATATTCTTCAGTAACTGTCCCGGACGATGCAACTATTTCTCACATTGCTGGAGATTCAGACCGGTAAGAGTTTTCCGTGGGTCCTGACCCGCAAATCTTAGCTCCAATTATTATCCGGTACTTGGTATTAAGCTGGTTTGCATTTTATTGCTTTCCACCTGGACATACAGTTCAAAGCCGTGTCATTGTAAATATAGAAGGATCGCACTCTCTGTTCTCTCTCTCTTTTTTTTTTTTGGAACATCGGGAAATTTCATTCATAAAGTCAAATGGCATTTATAGAGCAATTTCATCACATCCATATGGTAAGAATAACAACCATCTACATTTAGACGCGAGTATGTTAGGCTAAAAGCATAAGGGATTCCCAAAATACAATTTGGGAACAGTGCTAGTCAAGTAAGAGGAGTAAGATGCCTCAACAAATGGGTAGCCCAAATCAAGGAAAATGAACAGACATGAAATCCATTACGACGAGAAAGAAAACAACCCTTGAGCGTTGCAGAAGTTCCGTAAAGGAGAAAAACACTCCACAAAAGGGAGGAGAGGATAAGGATAACAAGATAAAATGAAAAACCCCTATTGGGTCTTCATCGTCGAGCATTGGTCTCGGTAGATATCGTGCTTTGCCATATAAATTGACTTCAAAGTCGTCAGACAAGACTCTCGGACAAACCTCGTAGTCGGAGAGAGAGAGAGATTAATGGGACAAAGGAAAGGGAGCATGGCGGAGAAGCGAGGGGAGGGGTGAAGGAGCCGCAACCCCTTCCCTCAAGTTGAAGCAGCTCTTTCACCCCTCCCCTCAAGTTGGAGCCGCAACCCCCTCCCTCAAGTTGAAACGGCTCCTCCACCCTCCCCTTTCAAGTTGAAACCCTAATTTCTTGATAAGTGGAGAGAGAGAGAGAGAGAGTATTCTTATTCACATAATTTACTAAATTATCCTCTGATGTGTGAAATGTTAAACCAATGAAAGGGTAACCGAAATTCATAGGACACGAAAGAGAGAGTGCGGATATAAGAAAAGGTGAGTGCGAAAAATAATACCCTAGAATTTGTTGCACTTTGCTCCTATTTCTTCTTTTTTTTGAAATATCATTTTTGCACTTTGCTTGTTCCTTTCCTTTTTGTGGTGAAACAGGACTTTTTAATTTGCAGTGCATGTGCTAATAAAAATGGCCCTTTTATTAGTCTTGAAGTATCAAGGGCTGCAAAAGTGTGTGCATAAGAGATTCATTTCAGTTTGGCTTGGGATTGTGAAGGGCAATTTAGTCCTTTCAAGCTCATCTTTTGGTACCCCTCGAGTCCTTGATTGAAGTTTGACACAGATGGATTGAGTGTTCAAAACGCAAACTGGGTCGGATTCAATGCATCTGAGGACCAAAAATCTGATGCAGGTTCTACCTGATCAAACAATATTTATACTTTTATATACACAGATGTGCCTCTATTATTCGCCAATCGGTGCACGCTCAAGTTCAACCCATGCAAATTTGACCCAAAGAGAATGTTCTATACGGCTGCATGCGTAAAATCTCACCAGATGAAACAAATATTTAAACATGCATATCCACATCAGGAAGGAGTCATCTTCAAGCAATCAAAATCTCTCTCTCTCTCTCTCTCTCTCTCTCTCTCTCTCTCCGCGATGAAGGATTATTCGATGATTCAGCAGTACTTGTTTGTATCTAAAGCTCTTTCTCTGGTGGAGAAATTGTTATCGCTTTGGACTTCGATTAGCATGCCCATTACCGGGAAAACGACTTGTCAACAAATGAAACCAAAAGTATTTCCCTTTTTTCAAACTTTAATTCCACAAGAGTACAAAGCCGGCAATCTTCCCCCTCACACCCTCCGTACCGGAAAATTGGTGTCCCACGTTCCGGTGTGTTTATTTTAGTCGAAACTTTTAAATGATACAAAAAAATTTAACTTGATCAATGGCCGGAAATGCATATGAACAGAGGAATTTGGATACAAAGGACTTGAGCTCGGCAATCGTCTCAAATTAAAACATCTGCATAGTAATTTACTACTCAAAAGACCCAAAATCACCCCCCCAAGGGAAAATTACAGTAGCAAAGTCTCTGCTCAATTTTCCTCTTTTTTTTTCTGGAAATTTCCCAACGGAGATTTATTCCAATGGGGCAGAAGAAGTGGGAAACGATGGTTACTGGGGGAATTTGTTGGATTACAGCATTTTATTATTTCTTGTCCTCTTTCTTGCCTTCTTCTTTCTTCTCCTCTTTCTTGCCTTCTTCTTTCTTGCCCTCATCTTTCTTGCCTTCTTCCTTCTTTTCTTCCTTTTTCTCTTCTTTTGCAGGGCCAATCGAGATTATATCCACCTTTCCCACTTTCTTCAGTTTCTTCACCACCGCCACCGGGTCCATCTCTCCGATTACTGTTAACTTCTGATCCTTGAGATCAGCCGCAATCGAATCAACCCCTGCGGATCCAACACATACCCAGTTCAAGAGAGAGAGAGAGAGAGAGAGAGAGAGAGACTTTAGGGAATACAAAAGGGAAAAGGACAAACAGAGCATTAGGCTAAAATTGTTCTGTTTTACACTAAAAAAAGAAACTTTTAACGGGGAATTTAAAATAAATAGTATCTTGGGTCTGTATGAAAAGGAGAGCACCATAGATATCGGCGGCGGCTTCTATGGCTTTCTGCTTCGTCTTGTCATCGGCCATGGTCATGACCTTCAACACCACCTTCTTCTGGAAGTAGAAATTTCCCAACAAAAACAAAAAATGAAAAAAGAAAGAGGAAAATAATAAAACTCTGAGATTGGATCTGATTTTAGTGCTAGAAAACATAAACAGACACCCATAACTATCTCATGAACTGGAAGAAGTTTGATTACCTGAGCCATTTGAAGAGGTAGGAATTTTTTAGGAGGAGGAAAAATGAACGAAGCTGAGAGGGAGGAATTGTCGTTGGGCAATATGTCGCTTTTATAAGGGCGAGAGATGAGATGTAATAAAAGGCTCTTTGGGTTTTGAGGGTATTTATAAACGCAAGCAAAACAGCTGATGAGTAACATTGTAACAGAGTTAAATAAATACAAAATCTAGTCAAGATTGCATCTTTATGACGGTATCAAAAGACTTTTAAGGGTAGTATTAATCAGAAGCAAAGAAATAGATAGACCAAAAACAGAGTTGGTATGATGTTTTGTGTCGGCTTTTATTGGAGTCTCGCTAGAGAACGACGGGATTATCTACCAAAGATTAATTGAGAGGGGTATAAGCTGAATCAGACACTTATTAGATTTTTGAAAAAAGAAAGAAAGGACATATATGTTTCAACTTAGCTTAAAAGACTATTGCAAGGGACATCGGGAGAGAAAATGTGGTTTGGAGAGGAGGACAAGAAACAACGTTAAATTATTTTTAGTAGTTCGGGAGCACCATTACTCCGAACCACTCCACGATTACATATTTTCATGAGGTCCATGAGGAAGTATGTTGACAATACATAAATATGTGGTTCTGAAGCAGTCTAGAGCACCACGTAACGTTGCTCCCGATTTTTTTTTGCAAGCAACTGGCTTTCACTAAACTCTAAAGCACTCAAAAAGTTCATTTGTTTTAGAAAAATTCAAGAATTCCATATTGCTTATCCATAATTTCATTTTGGAATGGATGTAGATTTTCTCCCGTACTTGTCTCACAGCTGTGGAACCCTCAAAAGCATTTTTCCGAAAGATACTCTTGCATTAATGTGATACGTAAAATATTTGTTCGGGACGGTTATTTAATGATAAGACCCTTTTCAAATGTCGCAAAATACATAATTGTTCTTCTTTTCACAAGTCAAACAAAAATATCTTTAAATTTTCTGAAACTATTAAGGCGGATCCGGGGATCTTGTGATGAGTAAGTCAATTCACGGGTGTAGTGAGTCATCTCAGTCGTTGATATGGAAACTTTTTCTTTGCTGATAAAAAAAAATAGTTCGGATTATAAAAGGACTCTTTGTGGAAAAAATCTTTTCTTCACGGGATTTTTTTCTTTCTTCATGCAAAGAGTCTTTTTTTTAATTTTATTTGGACCATTAAAAACACTTTAAGACGATTGAGATGACTCACTGCACTCTTAATGTGATTTTCTCACCACATCTCACCACATGACCCTGATTGGCAGATTCCAACCAGGGCCAACTTGCGCCAACAAAAAATACATTAAAAATTTATTAGTTAAACATATTTTTAGTGGCATTAGTTAAACATTTTAATATACAAAGACACTTAACATATTTCTCGTATATTAAAATTGATTGACAATGTTAATATGATACTGCTTTCAATAAACAGAAAAATGTGACTTTTAATACCTAGATAAATATCATTATTGCACAAAAACAAAATAGATATACTCAAATACTTTAGAGAGTAGTCGACGACAAATTTTTAAAATTTGAGAGTGTTGCATAATACTTCCTCCGTCCCAGTTTGTTTGTCCCCTTTTTGACTTTTTGAGAGTGTTTGACCTCTCAAAGAATTGGCTATAATTTTCAATTGGTAATGTTTTTAATATGCAATATGGATCTTGTTTGATAGATCTCAATTAGTTTTATTATACAAAATCTTCAAAATAAAAAAAAATATTATGAAATATAAGATATAAGTATATTTTTGAAAAGCATGTATTTCGACAATTAGACAAACAAACTGGGACGGAGGGAGTAGTAGGTTCAATATTACCAACACCATTAAAAATATTATTCTTTTGATGACTCACTATAAGTGAGAATCATTCATCTATTGATCTTTATTGGAATTTTTTTAGGGAAAATACTCTAGTATCAAATTTATTGGACTGCCTCAATTGTGAAATGAGCTCAAATTTAATGGGTAGTGATTTTCACGCTCCATTTTTCGATAAATGCATTCTACTTTTGTTTTTTACTGAAATTTTTATGTGTAATTTTTTTACTAAAAGACAAAAAGAGGTGTATTTATCAAAAAAAGGGAGTGGGAAAATCATTTTCTAAACTTAATACATGATCTATAATTAGAGTTTAGGGTTTTGCCAGCAATGTGTTCAGACATCACTCACAACTGATATGTCTCATGGGTGCCGAGCTCAGTAACGTGGGCTTATAACCAAGATATATGTCTTATGGGTTATGTTTTCTTTTGTATATTACTCAATTTCCATAAACGCATTAAATTAATTTCAAATGAAAAAAAAAATTCTTCTTTTTTCCAAATTCCACTTGATAAGAACGTACTCGAAGGCCCTATAGAATCCGCTGCTGTCCTTGCTCATGGTCAAAAAAGCATCATCAATGGTTCAACTTTGATCCAAGAAGAGAGAAAAGAAGAATTTGAAAATCAAATGGTTCAAATATGAGATGATTCAAAATTCAAAGGGGACCTTTTCAGAATTTCAGGTCCACCCAGCTCCTTCCCCACCATCCAAGAGTAAACAGTGATGTAGAGCTGTTTCTGTGCGACCACCAAAAGTGGTACGTTGCCTAATGGTTCATGGCTTACTCCAAATCAAGTGATTTGGGTGGTCAAGTGAGGTCTGAGGTTCGAGTCATGCTAAGGACACCCTCTTGAATTTTGCCTTCTTGTGAAGTCTAATTGTGTTCTAGCTATTAGCCCTGGTGGAACGGTAATTGTTATGGCTTTTTGGTCTCTTTCAAGGTTCTGCCGAAGTGAATCTAGAGTCTCTATGGCCACATTCAGGAGAGAGCTGTGATGCCCGATCATCCCCTCCTTATTAGATTGTTAATCACTAACTCATTTTAAAGTTTAAGCTATTAAAGAGAGTGACTTTATTATTTATATCTTGTAAACCTAGTTTTAGGGTTGTATATATACTTTATTATTTATACCTTGTCATCTCAGTCGTCCAAATCAATCGCTTTGCTCCTGGTCTTCAGGTCTGTCACCTTCACGTGCATTCGGGCTGCACATGAGGGGGAATGTTAGACTTGTCCCATATAGCCCATTTAAACCACTCAGGCTCCGTTCCGGAACGAGTTTGAGAACTTATTTTTTGTTCAATAATAAGGCTTGTTCCACAAAATAAGGAATAAGTACTTATTTTTTGGTTAAGGCAACTTCAAGCTCAAAAATCATATGTTTATCCAAATAATTTTTTGATCAATATGGATCTTGTTTGATAGATCTTATTGAGATCTTTAATACGGTGCAAAAAAAATTAAAAAATTATTTTTCATTTACGTTATTTTTAAGTTTGAAAATGTGAAATAAGCTGCAATAATAAGGTTTTGTGGAACAACCCTTCTTATTTTCTTTGAGAAGATGCAAAATAAGTACTTATTTTTTAAGAAGCGTTCCGGAACGGAGCCTCAGGCTTGGTTAATATATTCTAGAGGCTATTCTACCTATTGCCAATTGCATAAGTTGAAATCCTCCCAAAAAATCTAACACTCCTCCACCGACCTTTTTTTCCTTAGCCAAGAAGAAAAGAGCTACTATTTCTGTGGGCTGGCTAAAGTGAGGTTGGGCAAAAAGAGTTTTGTGGTCCAATTGGTTGGGCCATCATTTGGGCAGGGAAAATAACGTACGTGAACAGATTTATGACAGATTTATTGCTGGATTTCCCCCCACCATTTGGAGCAGTACCCCCACTACCTCTTTGTCTCGATGTGCAAAGCAATCCCAGCCATAAATATCGAGTGTTTTATCTATTTTTGAGTGTTTAGTTGTATAAAAAATAAAAAAATATTTTTTATTAATTGGATAAAAATAACTTATCTTTAAATTTTTCGTAAGTTATTTTTCGAAATAAAACCGTTTTCTTCTACTGCAATTCTTACTATTCAGTTTTTTCGATCGTCAGGCCGTATGCACATTCAATTCTCTTATTCTCAAATCTCTCTCTTTGAATTCCATTATTTAAGTCTCCTTCTCTCTACACTATATTTTGTCGATTTGTGAAAATATTTTTCATGAGTCAACCAAACACCAAAAAATAAAAATTTGAACTTTGTTTTTTGTAAAAACATTTTACATGAATTTTGCATCGAAACAAACGGAGCTGTAATCAAATCGAACTCACTATTTTGCGTTAGGTACTTACTAGGTTTGTGTTTGTTTGTTATCAAGAAAAAGTGTTATTGTTTGTTTGGCATCATTTTTGAGTGGAAAAAACCCGAATAAAGTTTAGCTTTATGTTACATAATGATATTGCCTTTTTTTTTTAAACGGAATGATATTGCTCTTTGGGTGGTGGTGGGTTTTTTTTTTTACTTTTATTTCAAATATTTACCACATTACTAAGGGGATTGAAGTTTAATTTCTTCCTTTATAAGTATCCGTGTGTAGATGAATCATGAAAGTCAATATTGGTTTATTGGAGTGTGATCTCTTATTCCAGAACCCACCAATTCTTGGACAATTTTGCTCAGCTTGCAACGTGATCGACTCTATCAACTCGTTTACACCACTGGATCGATGGTGTTGCATTAATCGACCGCAGTGGTTGATGGTGGTTCGCGTGGGTTATAAGTGTAGTAGGTGGTGGTTTCTCTGGTGCCAAGTAGTTGCTGCAAGTGGAGTTACGGGACATTAGGTGGCGTTGACGTGGTTTTGAGAGAAAGAGCTCAATTAGTGGTTGCATAGCCTTGGAATATAAAGGCTAATTACCAGGTTCCCTAATCCTAGAGCATTCATTTGGCATATGCCCAATGAACGTATAAGCCTATATACTACTATCATTGGGGAGAAGTTTTCAGGTGCAAATTGGATACTACATGGCGATACCTAGTGAGTATCCGATCCGTTTAAATGTGTTTTGGACAGTTCATATCCAAACATTCTCTCTACTCCTCAGTCGATATACTATCATTGGGGAGAAGTTTTCAGATGCAAATTGGGTATCACGTGCCGATACCCAGCGAGTATCCTAACCGTCTAAACGTGTTTTGGACGGCTCAGATCCAAACACTCTCCCTACCCCTTAGCCGACCACTCTCTCTCATCTTTCTCTCTCAATTTTGGTTGTCCAAACGTATTTTGAACGGCTCAAATGCGCGCTCAATTACCACGTGGACTATACCCTATTTGAATGAGGGCACCGACTATTCATATCATACTGTTTTGAGGAATAATGTTTTTTGTTTCAAAAATTGTTCCGATACAATTTGATAATTCTAACCTATTTTCTTCATGACTATTTAGAAAGAGAAAAACTGTTTAACTATCTCTTACACTTACTTTAGTTGCACTCGTATCAAGTATCAAATAACTTCGAAGCCCAAAGTTTCAGAAATTATATGTATGTCTCAACCAAATATAATAATTTTCATAATTATTCACAATCAATATAATAAAATTTTAAGTAATTCAAAATGATTACTGTATAATTCTTTTTTAGTTTTTTATTTGGATGCATCTTAGATTGAAGAAGAAAAAGAAATAAAGAAGAAAATGGTGGAATTAATATGTTTGGCTTGACATGAATTTAATGGTGAGACAACAATTGTGAACATGTGATATCTAGAGACTAATACTACTTGATAGTGTACATATTGGGCTGAGAGAGATCAACATATATATATAAGAGGTTAATTACTTATATATGTGAAAGCAAAAAATAAAATAAAAAATTTGAATGGGCCCGGAACTCCACTGAGCCTTAATTGCCTCCGACACTCGAGGCTAGAATATCTACTAATCTGGAGTGTTTCATTAAAATTTCAAATTCAAGAAGTACTTCTAATAATGTCGCATACGAATTATCGTGGTGATATTTTGTAGGAATCAAATCAAATAGTACTTTAGTGTCAGGATAAGAAATAAAAACTCATTAGTACCAGAAACATGATAATGCAACCAACAGGCCGGTGGTGTAGGGTCACTATCTCATTAATACTCTCTCCGTTGTTAAGAGAGAGTCTATTGCGAGAAGTGGTGTGATTGAAAAATTATGTAAGAGAGTATTTTATTTTTTGATTAGAAAATTGCAAGTTTTTTTGTAATAGTAAATTGGTTAATTGTGCGCACAACTTAAATATCCTCTCAATGGAGGACAATAACTGTAGGTGATCGAGTGTGCTCTTAAGCAATATGCTGTTTGCTATTGAATTTTTTCCAAATGGCAACCAAAAGCTGTAAAATGCAAAATCAAAATGTATTTTTAAGTAAAATCAATCTACACGAAGAATGGTTTTCGATGTAAAATGTTTTACGTTAAAACAAACGGAGCTAACCATGAAGTGTGTAGATATATTTGAAGCTAGCTGGATTGCAGTAGTGTTGGATAAGCCTATTAGGAGAATGCCCAAATCTTGTTCAAAAGAAAAAGGGAGAATGACAGTCAATAACGTGTTTTGATAATTAATACTCTCCTGTTTCTTTTTAAGTGTTCTGTTTCGTAATTTCAACTTATTAAAAAGACATCATCATTATACCTTTCACATCAACTTTTTCCTCCATTTTCCCTACTTACTCATCATCATTACACTTTTACTCACTAACTTTTCAAAATGGAATCTACTTTTAGGGATAAATAGACAATACACCAACTTTTACCCATTAATTTTATAAAATGGATACTTATTAAGAGATAGCCCAAAATGGAATGTCGGACTATAAAAAAGGGACGGAGGGAGTACCTGTCAAGGACATTTTCAGCATTAACAAATGTTTTCAACATGTCCTTGACGGGTATTAATTATTAAAACACGTACCGGGCCATCATTTTTCCAAAGAAAAAAAGAGAAGGGAAAATGACACTTACTATATTCATTTTAGGTAACTACATGCTTATTATGTATAGCATAGATTTGAAACAAATAAACTTATCGTACATAAAGCGAATGCCAATTTTATTAGACTTTCGTACTTAATTTATTTGTGTATTATGCTAAATAAGTAAGATTACCACTTACCAAATAACTGAAACGGGCGATGATTTTCATAGCAATTGTTCTTGTCTATTTCCTTAATTTTTTTTTATCGGTAAAAGTAACATTTTATTAGGGATCTTGACAAGGGTACATTAAGATAGGGGAAAGGAAAAAGAAAATTCAACTAAGATTGGTTAGATAGCCAAATGGGACAATGCCTATAACACCTATAGGCATAAAATTAAATAATAAAATGAAAGCTTAAACAAACATAGGACTGAAGAGGCCAGATAGTAAAATACAGAGCTCATTAAAACATCAGAGGCCCTAAAGTGTCCAGATACAACATTAACAACTCACAAAACAAAATTAGGTCACATAAGTGTGCTCTGCCATTCCGAAAAAGCCCAAAACCCCATCTACTCATCTACGAGATTTCAAGCTCCACCGTCCAAAACCTAATCTACCCACACTGTCGGGACGCCACCAAATTAAGGTTGCAATTTGGTGGATCTCAGTCCCACGGGTCATCCATTGTATCGTCGCCTCCCCATCAAAACAACCAAATATGAGGTGTTTTCGGTAGTGAAAAATTTATAAATTTTTATTTGTGGTTCATAAATTGTTAGGTATTTCCGGTAGTGAATAAATTGTTGAGAAATGTCAAGTTGTTTCCAGTAGTAAATAAGTTGTTAATGTGTTTGTGAGTAGAGTTGCAGTAGTAAAAAGAGTTTTTATTGACAACTTTTTTATTCGTGGAAAAGGGATGGTATAAAATGCAGAAATTTTTTTGTTAATGAAAACGAAATGATAATGCGTTAAGTTTTGAGTATTTTTTTTGTTATAGAAAACACCTTTGTCAATACCCGTTAAAAAAGAAGAAGAAAAGTGTTCAATAACTCTCAAAATTCTCTGTTCACTCGAAATGAATACTATCTTTTTATCTAGCCTTTTATATATAGATCGTTCACGTTTACAGGTGGGTTCTCAAGTGGCCCGCACATGGAATCTGAATTTGTAAGGTTCCTATGGAGAAAAAAAATCAGCAACTAGACTTCAGTGATTCTGTTTGGGGGTGTATTCGTGGTTTTAGAATTATTGAAAAATTAGACACTGTGCGCTTTAGAGATCCAAAAACCTGAATAAATACTACTCCAATAAGACGAATGATCGAGTACTTATAGATCAAATTGAGTTAATTTTTAACCTAAGTTCATGAAAAGGGGAAGTGCTACAATACACACCTCTTATTTGAGGTGTATCATATGCACCCTTATTGAAACACATTAAAATGTTATGATTCCCAAAATGTTATGAATTTATTGTTAAAAAGTTACGAATCATATTGATGAAAAGTTACGAATTTTTAGTATAAAAGTTACGATACGAAATAAAATGTTATGAATGACCGGTCCTACAAGTAATTTTTCATGAGGTGGCACAATACGAACCATACAATAGGTGCATATGGTACACACTTTACAGGGGTGTGTATTGAAGACTTTCCCCATGAAAAGATATTTTAAGTTCATTTTAGTAAACATCTCAAATCGTTTTTCAAGAACCCGAGTAAACCCCGCATCACAATCTATTGTGATTTGTAAACAAATTGTCTGTGTTGATAACACCTCTGATTTATCCACAAAGCGTACCTTCACATTTCTCTCTCTTTCATTCTAGAGAGTGCGGTGCTGCACAGCTAGCTGCCCACTTCCGTTACACGTACCTTCACACATTTCTCACCCTCATCCCGTCTAATTGTCCTTTTTGTAGGTCTTGTTAAGTATTTCCCCACGAAGCGTGTACGTATTTTCTTTCACAATCTCGGCCGTTCTTCTTATTTGTTCACTGATTCGTAAATTAAAATCCACACTCTTGCGACTTTAGTGGGAGTACTACCTACTTAATTAGCAGAAGCTGCTCCAAAATCACCCAACTAAACTAGTCCCTACCCTCAGTCCCACGGGTCATCCATTGCATCGCCGCTCCCCCCTCCGCCTCTTCTCTCTCTTCGAAATTAATTGAACAGTTTAACTTCTTCTTGGATCTGCACCCCCAGAGCTAGAATTTGCTGACCCCTCAAAGATTACTCTTCTGTCCATCAATTAAGAGAGAGAGAGAGAGAGAGAGAGAGAGAGAGAGAGAGAGAGAGAGAGAGAGAGTTGGCAGATATGAGAGAGAGTATGCAGAGGTATATGTGGCACGAAGCAGGGATCTACAGGCACTTTAGGGAGACCATCTGTCTTCCTTTTTTAACGGCCAAGAGGTCCTCCCAACGATCCTCTCTCCTCCTCCTCTTCTTCCTCCTCCTCTTCTTTTCCGGCGCGTTCGTTGCCACGCGCTTACTCGACTCCACCCTCACTGTAAGTTCCCATCTCATTCCTTCCTTCCCGAAACACTTCACCTTGCATTAATTATCGTATTTTTGTAGGTCCATTTGCCCTTTGTTCTTCTCCCTGTATTTTTCTTTAAGAGTAGGCGTATTAATCTCGCCCAAAAAGTCTACCAACACAACTGTATTCGGAATCATTCGTGTATGCGAGCCCACGCGCTTCGAACGGTGCTCTTAAATAATCACGACTGGAGAGAGGTTTTGTGGTCAATTAAAACGACGTCCCGTCCTTGGAACGTCGGTAGCCGCGCCGCCTTCCGACACGGGTTACTTACTTTTATTTTGCTAACGTGCGCCTTGGGCGTCGATTACCCTTTTCCTACGAATGCCCTGGAGGAGGAGAGATTATTCCCTGCTTCTAAGCCTGGAACAGTGTGCTCCAGGGGCATCGCAGCAGGCATTTGTGTCGAATCAAATAAGCAAATGCGGTTGGAAATGTCGCTTCCGGAAGTACTGAATAATGTTTCCTCTTATTCTATTCGGACAGTGCATGTGCTTGTGGGTCGAATTAAAGTCCTTCAATAATGTATTTTAAACTCTAATGTCTGTAGCATCAGAATAAACTACATCCGCGTTCCCGAGCCGTTCATTTTGCGAATAAACTATATCCTCCTTTCAGAGGGATCAGGGTATTTCGGCCGTCCAAAAGTGTTTTGAATTGTTTGATTTTGTTAAGATACTTTTTTTGAGAAGAGTATTTTTTAAAAAATTCTGAACAATTTAATTGCTGAAATAGACGGCTGCACCACTGGATGCTTGGATCCCTCTCGGAGCGGGAAATATTTGAATGAGTAAAGATAAAGAAAACATAAATCCTTCTCCTACCGCATACGATACAGACTATGACTAGGAGTTTTTAAAATCACAGTGCAGTGTGTGGGAAGTGCTTGTATGTTTGTGTGCATTTGTCTGTGGCACTAACTTTTTAAATGAACATGAACATTTGCATTCCAGTATCGGCCTTAATT